>BDMV01000006.1:48380775-48428391 GCA_008326285.1 Oryza officinalis
TTCCTTGGGAATTACATCCAAGCATATGTCAAGTACGACCACATGGGTGATATGGGACGCCCCTGGCTGAGTAATTAGCTAGGCCAGGGAAATCTTGATGCCAAGGGACAAGTGGATTCGCCGGGGTGGTGTCGGGGAGGACCCCTGGGCTTCCTGGCACAGTATGGTCTGGGACCTAACCTGGTGTTGGTCCGTGGGACCCCTCCCGTTGGCATAAGATGACCCTGAGTCGGCTTTCGAAATGCCTTGTCGTGAAAGCCTCAAGGTCGCCAGACGTGACCGAGGGTCGCGGGCTGGGTGATTCGGGGTTAGTAACGTCGTGTGGGTAAAGTGTACCCCCTCTGCAGAGGTTAACAACTGTTCGAACAGCCGTGCCCACGGTCATGGGCGGATGTGAGGTGATTCCTTAGCGTAGTTTTATTGAACACCTTGTGAACTGCTGTTGGTGTGAGGTTTTCCGTTCTGTGCTTGGTTTAAGGCTGTTGAAGCAGCCGGGTCGGTGACGATTGGCAGGGAGCCTCTCGTACCGAGGTGCGTGAGTTGTGGCTGTTGGAGCAGCCGGGGTCGGTGAACGATTGGCAGGGAGCCCTCGTGCCGACAAGAATCAATTGATACATTTTCACTGCTCCGGCCGGATGAGACGCACTTTCTCATCCGTGTCGTTGAGAAGCACTCACTTAGATGTTTCTAAAGTCTTAAACTAAAATCAATTGTGAAAAATAACTGGCTTTCCCTTGAAGCTTGCATTAAACACTTAATTCCCTTGACTTGCTGAGTACTCCTGTACTCACCCTTGCTCTATATAATTAAACCCCCCCCAGTTCTCGAAGATGAAGAGGTGGACCCTGCTGATGAAGAGTTCCTCCAGGAGCAAGCCGACTTCGAGCAGTAGTAGGGTTTCGGCCTTCCCCAAGGCTTTGCTTGTGGCTTAGGGCTAGTCTCCGCTTTCCGCTTCCGCCTTTTTGTAATGCTGTTGTGAACTCGGGTTCTGTCCGCAGTTCCAACCCTGGTTGTAATCCTACTCTTAAATAAAGAGACCGCTGCTGTTGTGGTATTCTGTCTTCCTGTTGTACCAGCGCTATTTCCTGGGACTGGTACAGGCATACAGGTCAATCTGGACCGCTCTATCCTGGTTCCCGCCCGGGGCCAGGTTGGGGCGTGACATATATGTTTTTCACGGAAAACTCTAATCATCCCTTAAGGGGATATTATCTCATTTTTGCATGTTGCTTAAAAGTTCATCAAAAAATTTGAAAAAATTTAGTAAGATAGATTAATATGTGATATGTCACTCTACAAACATGCATGTTTAAATTCTACTTATATAAGTAGAAATAAAAATAACAAATTTTCCTATGAATAGAACGAGTAATTCATGATCAAATTTGTTGTTTTTGTTTTGAAATGTATAAGTCTAATTTTAACTTGCATGTTTGTGAAAAGATATATCATATATTGATCTATCTTGATAATTTTTTTAAAATTTTTTGATAACTTTTTAAACGTCAATATTGGCCTACATTTAATATTCTATATCAATATCGGCCGATTAGTTTGTTAGATATTTGCTTCATTATATCTATATTGACTGGCTGGTTCATTGGATATCTACTTGGTCATATTTATATTGGCCGATTGGTTCATCATCTTATTTTATCTTTAGCCAATTATCTTTATATCATTATTTATTTAAGTGTCAGAATTCATATCGGACATATAACCGATTGTTCAAAACCCTATCAACGTCGGCTAGTATTAGACATCGGCTAGCATCGACATCGACTTGTTAGCCGATCGACTTTTTGTCATCAATATATTTATCTATCTTGTCAGTTGCAGGATCAAACTGACTGGCACGTCTTATCTCATCAGAGTTTAGGATCTGCACTGAAGTAAAGTAAATCTTCTAGGGCGCCGTGTTTTGCATCGACACATAGGGATTACTTTACCCGTTTTATGTTATAAGTCGTTTGGCTTTTTTTAGTCAAAGTTTTTTAGGTTTGATTAAATTTATAGAAAAAATTAGCAACATTTACGACACCAGATTAGTTTCATTAAATTTGACATTGAACATATTTTGATACAATGTTTGTTTGTATTAAAAATATTAGTATATTTTGCAACAAATTTAGCCAAACTTAAAAAGAAGTCAAACGACTTATAATATGAAACGGAGAGAGTACTTGGTTTGCGGAAACAAATTCCTTCACATTTTTATATTGTTGTACGGATTAAACAAGGCATAAGAATTCATGCATTTTTCCGTTCCTGTAGAAATAAAAACTTATTTTCTGTAACATTTTAATAAAATCATTGTGCATTGCCGCTGAATCAAAGCGAGTGGCGACTTGATGAATCCCATGATATACCGGTTGGGTTCGGTCTTTGAAGATGTTTGTGGAGTTAGAATATACGTGCGTGTTCATAGGAGGAAAAGAGTGAGTACGTTTATACGAGCGTAAGTATATTTTTTTAGAAAACGAATACTCCTGGTTGAACCTGAATACGTGTGAGAGTAGAAATCGCAGAAATGGATGTGTGAGCGAGGTGAGAATACGAGTCTCAAGATATGACCCCAAACCACAATCTATGGCTCTCACGCCCTCCACGTCACGCCCTCCAACACCTACGCCCACTCCAATATCTCCTCCTCCCACCTTCGCCTCGCCTCGCCTCGCCTCCATCGACCATGGCGCCGCCGTGTTCCATCTCCTCCGCCTCCCACCTCCTCATCACCGCCTCCCTCCCCAAGCCCAAGCCCAACCCCACCTCCTACTCCCTCCGCCCGCCCCGCCTCCCCAATCCCAAGCCCCTCCCCGCCGTCCTCCTCGCCCTCGCCGCGGCCCCCACGCTCCCCGCCCTCGCCGACACGCCCGCGCCACCACCCGCCCCGACGCAGGATGTCCAGGTACTAGAGGCCCCCTCCCCGGCCGCCAACCCCTTCTCCAACGCCCTCCTCACCGCGCCCAAGCCCACCTCCTCCGCCGCCGCCGACCTCCCCGAGGGCGCCCAGTGGCGCTACAGCGAGTTCCTCAACGCCGTCAAGAAGGGCAAGGTCGAGCGCGTCAGGTTCTCCAAGGATGGCGGCCTGCTCCAGCTCACCGCCATCGACGGCCGCCGCGCCACCGTCGTCGTCCCCAACGACCCCGACCTCATTGACATCCTCGCCACCAACGGCGTCGACATCTCCGTCGCCGAGGGCGACGCCGCCGGCCCGGGCGGATTCCTCGCCTTCGTCGGCAACCTCCTCTTCCCCTTCCTCGCCTTCGCTGGCCTCTTCTTCCTCTTCCGCCGCGCCCAGGGCGGTCCAGGCGCCGGCCCTGGCGGCCTCGGCGGGCCCATGGACTTCGGCCGCTCCAAGAGCAAGTTCCAGGAGGTGCCCGAGACTGGCGTCACCTTCGTCGACGTCGCCGGCGCCGACCAGGCCAAGCTCGAGCTGCAGGAGGTCGTCGATTTCCTCAAGAACCCCGACAAGTACACCGCGCTCGGGGCCAAGATCCCCAAGGGATGCCTGCTCGTTGGCCCGCCCGGGACCGGGAAGACACTGCTGGCGCGTGCCGTCGCGGGGGAGGCCGGAGTGCCCTTCTTCTCCTGCGCCGCGTCCGAGTTCGTCGAGCTGTTCGTCGGTGTCGGCGCCTCCAGGGTCAGGGACCTGTTCGAGAAGGCCAAGGCCAAGGCCCCTTGCATCGTCTTCATTGATGAGATTGATGCCGTCGGGAGGCAGCGTGGTGCGGGGCTCGGAGGGGGAAATGATGAGAGGGAGCAGACCATCAACCAGCTCTTGACGGAGATGGATGGATTTGCCGGGAACAGCGGTGTCATTGTGCTCGCCGCGACAAACCGGCCTGATGTTCTCGACGCCGCGCTTCTTCGCCCAGGGAGGTTTGATCGCCAGGTCACCGTAGACAGGCCGGATGTCGCCGGGCGTGTCAAGATTCTTGAGGTGAGCACTTGCCTATTGATTAGCTAGCTTGTGATTTCCTATGCTTTTAGTAGATATTGTTCTGAATTTCAATGAACCAATTCACAAACTTGCTTAGTTCAGTGCCATTGATGATATTTAATTGACATTCTTATAGTAGCTTGTCCATTTAATCGAAATTACTACTAATTGCTTACAACACGAAGAAGAACTTAACTAAAAATCAAATTTTGCCTGAGCTGACTCAAAGATGGAGCATTGTTCATGTATCATAGCATATGTTGTTATACAGCTGACCACGACATGATTCTGCTCTGCATCATAGTTCAAAAAATTATGTACAGTTTAACCATAGAATGATCTTATTGTGGCCTGCATATCTAATCAGGAGCAGCTGTACTCATTTGCAGAACTTCATGTGGTTCATATATATGTTAGCTAATATCCATCCATATGGGTACTGAGCAATTTCTGTTTATGTAGTCCATTTCATCGTCCTAAGAGGGACATTGGTTCTGCAGTGCTACTTCATGTATCTTTGCTGCTCCTTAACTTGGGGATTTCAATGTATTTCCATCTACTGCTAATGTTCTTTGAAGAAGCTATGCTGAGATACACAGAGTGCCTTTCTGAATGCTGATCGACTTTTTCTTATAGCTTACCTATTTGATGAGCTTTTTATCCATACCATAGCACAAGTTTACATGGCATGTTGTTATCTAATAGGTTCACTCAAGAGGAAAGGCACTGGCGAAAGATGTCGATTTTGAGAAAATTGCTCGGAGAACCCCTGGTTTCACTGGAGCTGATCTTCAGAACTTGATGAATGAGGCTGCTATTCTTGCTGCTCGTCGTGATCTGAAGGAGATTAGCAAGGATGAGATCTCTGATGCTTTGGAGAGGATCATTGCTGGGCCCGAGAAGAAAAATGCTGTTGTTTCAGAAGAGAAGAAGAGACTTGTGGCTTACCATGGTAAATTTTGTCACCATATTAACTTGTGACTTGAACTGAAATTACCTTGGAGTGCAGAGGTTCCTAATCCATTTTTTGAACTTTCCAATTTTGCAGAGGCTGGTCATGCCCTTGTTGGTGCTCTTATGCCTGAATATGACCCTGTTGCTAAGATTTCCATCATTCCTCGTGGTCAAGCTGGTGGACTCACATTCTTTGCTCCAAGCGAAGAGAGGCTTGAGTCTGGACTCTACAGCAGGAGCTACCTAGAGAACCAAATGGCCGTAGCTCTTGGTGGAAGGTGGGGTTTCAGTGAAATGTCCATATCTGTGGGCATGTGTTATTGCCGTTGTGCAAAGTCTTGAACTGTGTGAGCTTACATGGTTTGCAGGGTTGCTGAAGAGGTGATCTTTGGCCAAGAAAATGTGACAACTGGGGCCTCTAACGACTTTATGCAGGTTTCACGTGTTGCAAGACAAATGGTTGAAAGATTTGGATTCAGCAAGAAAATCGGGCAAGTTGCGATTGGTGGACCTGGTGGAAATCCTTTCTTGGGCCAGCAGGTAAATAACTTTAGCTGAAACAGACTATCAAACAAAGAAAAGCTTCTTACCCTAGAAGCAGAGTCTGTAAAAATTAACTGAAGAACTAGACGTGCAAACTTCAACAATGACAACATATGAGCCCAACCTTTCTTGTCCTCGCGTGCATATAGTGTTCTGAAGTCTCTACTGTCCTATGGGGAAGGTCCATTTCCAGAAGTTCAGTTTGTTCCTTTAACCTTGATGAATAGTAGTAGTCTAGTGCTCTCCTGTAACTTGCTACTCACACAGTCTTACACTGCCAATGTTGTCGTCATCAACGTACTTGGCCTATAAAAGCAGTGACAAAATCAAAGAGTAGCACCGATTAGGCACACAACTCTTTTGTGTGGCTGTGAGTAGATACTGGTTGGCCTGGCAGACGTGGCAATCTGTCTAACCTGGGTTGGGTTTGCTTCTCGGAATTTCTCTCAGTAATTCGTAGTATCTGTGTGAATGGTAGCATGATATTTTCCATATCGTTTGGTTGCAGATGTCGAGCCAGAAGGACTACTCGATGGCCACCGCTGATGTTGTGGATGCTGAGGTGAGGGAGCTCGTGGAGAAGGCCTACTCAAGAGCAACGCAGATCATCACAACACACATCGACATCCTCCACAAGCTTGCTCAGCTTCTGATGGAGAAGGAGACGGTGGACGGGGAAGAGTTCATGAGCCTGTTCATTGACGGCCAGGCAGAGTTGTTTGTTGCTTAAATTCGTCGTATGTTCATCCCCTTGGGTTGCTCGTACCAAGGGAAATGGAGAACACACATTGTAGGAACCACATCGATTTAGGCGAGCTGTTTTTGCATACTTGTATAGTTCGTTGTAAAGAAGGCGTATACTGACATTGAGCAAGTAAACTATTGTTGCTTACGATTAATTATAGCATCACTAACTAAAACCTGTTTCCATTGTACTTGCTGTACATGTTTCATCCGTGTGGACTTTGTTTGAATCCAGATTCACTGATCGGCATCAAAACTTCAGATTCCAACTGTTCCGTCATCTCTTAACAACGAAATTTTGAAGGATTGAAATTCGTTGGAAGCATATTCCTGCATGGTCCTTTGGAGCAAAGGAACAGAGTCCACAAAATCCTTTGAAATTCATATGGAGTAGCTCATTTCAAAGGAATTTTGAACTTCAAAATTAGCATGAGGCAAGACCTCATGTTTAGTCTTAGAGATAATCTACTCTATGTCATTGAGTTTGTTTCAGCTCAACAATTTATCACTGACATTATCTCTTCTATAATATATCTTCTATAATATATCAGTGATTTTATCAATTGTTTTACAATACATCATTGGGTTAGGCCTTTTTTTCAAAAATACTAAAAACACCCTTAGAGATATACAAGATTAACAATCGATTTATCTCATTAGAAGTTTCAAAAAAATATGAATTTTTTTATGCGGCCTCCTTATACAACATGAAAGTTTGTATATAAGTTTTATTTTATATTTATTTTGTAGAAAAGTATTTTATTGTGATATATGAGAGAGAATTTGCTTACACAAAATATAATAGAACAAAAATATCTTCTGTAGCATATGAAGATGATTTACATTAAAAATCAACAACAAAAAAGTATTTTATATAACATATAACAGATAAATTATATTTTATAAAAAATAAAAATATAAAAAACTTGAAACTTAATACAAACTTTCATATTGTGTAAGGAGGCCACATAAAAATTTTATATTTTTTTGAAACTTTCAGTGAAATAAATCAATTATTAATCTTGTATGTACATAAGGATATTTTGGGTATTTTTAAAAAAAGCCCCAACCCAATTACATATTGTAGAACAATTGATAAAGTCATCGGTATATTTAAAAAAAGACAATATCAGTGATAAATTATTGCACTGAAACAAACTCAGTGGCATAGAATAGAATTCTCATGGCTTTAAGTTTCTATGATTTTTCTATGGTGCTATCAAACAATAGTTTTTGCAAAATCCAATCCTATGGATTATATAGAATTTGTCGTGGCATGACATTCTATTCGTGCCATTTCATTTACTGTGTTTTCCATGAATGCAGCTTGGCCTGGAACAGAGCAGGACTGCCAGAACAGAGTAAAAAGATGCATGCCAGTATCCATTAGCTACTTCACCTCACCTGCCCTGGCTGGCTAGAGTAAAAAGATGCATGATGCGCAATTGCACAATTACATGAACAGGATATCTTGTGATCATACTAGTAAGCATCGTCTGAGAGTAACTGATGAACTAACATACTTTATTTGCCTAAAAGAATTTCCTGTATTCTTGCAGTAATCACACATATAGTTAAGCACATTAAATAGCTTTACCCATGAACTGAACATTGGTTAAGACCTAAAATTAATTAGTACCTTGATTATATGTGTGGTCGCCAGCTTTATTCGTTTAATTTGTTTGGGTGGCCACCAATTTGTGTGATTAAAATGTTGGTGTGTGAATGTTGAGCAGTGAAACCCTAGCCTGCACTAGACTCCTGAACACCTTCTCGCTCTCACTCTCCAGCTCCCCGATGCACTGCTCCAGCTGCTTGAGCTTCTCCAGCGCCGCCACCTCCCTCTGCTCCTCGCAGCTCGCCTGCTTGTTCTTGCTCCTCGACGACGCGTGCATCAACGGCGGCAGCCTCTTCTTTGCCGCGGGAGCCGCGGCCGCGGCCGCCGCGGCGTCGGCAAGGGAGCCGACCTCCATGAAGACGGACGCCGACGCCACGGCGGTGTCGTTGATGGCCTCGGCCACCGTCCTGGCGACCTCGAGCTCGGTGGCCCCGGCGTGTTCGCTGCTGCACGATGGCACGCTGGCGCGCGCGCACCTGGAGGCCTCGCGCGCGACGGCGGCCGCGAGCTGGGCGAGCTCCTTGTCGACCTGGCGCTGGGCGCGCGCGGCGGAGGCGATCTTGGGGTGGTCGCGGCGGCGCACGGCGGCCTGGAGCTCGGCGGCGTGCTGCCTGAGGGCGAGGAGCGCGGAGAGGAAGTTGCCGAAGGCGTCGGCGAGGACGAGGAAGCCTTGGAGGAGGCGGTCCGTGGAGGCGGCGGCGGCGGCGAGCGGGAGGTGGAGCAGCTCGTCGAGGACGCAGAGCAGCGCCCTGACGTGCGCCAGCGAGAGCGGGTTCTGCCCCGGGTTGGAGGTCCATGAGCGAAGCGCGAGCAGCTGGTCGTCGACGTGCGTTAGCAGCGGGTGCGAGTGGCACGGCACGCTCGCGGACCTCACGTGGCCGGCGGCGAACGGTCTGATCGTTCTGCCAGGGCTCGGCGGCACGCTCATCGTGGACGTCGGCGGCATCGTATTGCGTAGTAGTACGTGTTAGGTGTTGGATGGATGGATGGATGTGTGTGGTAGGCCGCAGGTGGTAGCTGAGGAGGCAATGCAAGCGTGCGTGCGCGAGGAGTATATAAAGCTAGCTGGGCATGGCCGCATGGCAGCGATGGAGAGGAAGAAGCAGAGATGTATCGCTATCTGAAGAAGGTGAGGTGTCATAGATAGATAGGAACAGGATAGGTGTGTTACTGTTTGAAAAGCCATATGCACACGGAAGCAATGCTGCAGGTCACCTCACCGACGAAGCTGCTTCGAAGTGGACGCCAAATTGCCAATGCCACGCGCACACAGTGAAATACAAGGAACGAGAAGAAGAGGATGTCTTCTTGAAAAATAAAAATTCATCTTTCATCCATCGATATAGACGCAGCATCAATTGTACTGTAACAGTATACGGTACATGCGGATCTGGCCGGCCAGCCGCACGTACGTACGCTTGCATTGCCCCTGCTACCATCTGGGATCTGGGACGGACAATACTGTATTCCGTTCAGGGGGCGTAAAACGCGTATACACTACTACTGTACTAGTAAGTACACCACATGCTGCTCAATTGTCCACAACTCGACCAGATCGATCAAACCAACACTCCATCCGATCCGCGCGCAACAAATTTATGCACCTCAATGCATGTACATTAATTTCACACCCAGTTAATATAAGAGTAAATTCAACAAGAAACACCTGCATGATGTTAGCTAGCTAGATAAATTCGGATCAGGCATGGCTGATCTCCATCACGTGCAGTAACAAACTGGTTTGTTATAGGTATGCATCTGTTAGGTAGTTTGTTACTGCATGCATCGTTTTCTCGATCCATGTAATGCGGCTGGGATTGTTTCCTGGCTGCGCACCTTCTGTACAAGCCACGACGGAGGCTTTTCCCGTCTGATATAACATGCAATCGACGCACAGCACGAGTGCGATCGCTTCCGTCCAAATCTTTTCACACATGAAACTATCAATTTGCTACAAGTTACTTATTAGAAAGATAATTTTATCACTTTTGAAAAAAAAATCTGAAGGTATTTAGCTACCAATATTTTTAATGTAAGATCTTGATACCTTCAGGTACTTTTCTCAAGAACCATAAAATTTCTCTACTTAAAAATATACTTTGATGTAAATTATTATTATTACTACTAGTATGAAACTAGATGTTTGTGATTTATATAAGCAATACTTTTTCCATCTCAATTGATCATCCTCTAATATTTATTTTACAAGGAGAAGAAAGATTTTTTTTATAGGAGAAGAAAGAATTAGAACTACATCTTCAATCAAGTTTTCAGTTAGTTAATCCTTGTGTGCAGCTGGTAACTTGATCATCCCAGGTCAGTGCTTACATTCATGCCAGTCTAATGATCTAATCCCTTTTGGAGGATCGTTTTGCAACGATCGGAACAGTTCCAAGGAGTAGACTTTGCAAAATCTAAATGGTGGGGTACATATAGTATAGTACGCAAGCATGCCAGCTGGGGATGTCCATGTGTTGCCAGTGACACTCTACACAGGATGAGCATAGCTTAACTAGTTAAGTTTCTTGTGGTAGAACTAGCCCACTCATATTCAAATCTTATATTTGACATGGGTGCTTATATTTACGGCTAATTATTTTTTCAGTGGTAGGCGACATACCTGTCGACAGCGAAATGCTCGTGATGACTTCGTCAATCTCAACATATGCTGGCTCAGTATTCCGGAGATACTCATAGAGATAAAGTGTACTGTGTGTCTATAGGGATGAGTGTGCACGCATTGTGAACATCTGCATTTGTACGGTATTTTTTTAAAAAAACAGTACTATTCTCCTCCATTTTTTTATTTTTAGAGAAAAGTATTTTTTACCTGATCTCTACATCCAAGCAGTACTACTCTCCTTTATTTTTTTATTTTAGAGAAGTGTATTTTTTTACCCGGCATTTATATCGAACCGGATATATGTAACCTTTTTTAAATTAAAAATTTAGCCCCCCAAACAATTCAATCTAAAATTCGTTTCTATAAAAATTTAAACAAAATCTTAGGATGTTACTTAGTTCAGTATAACCATTAGACTATATAAGTTCTTTCGCAAACTACTGCTCCATATAGGTGAAGGCCGGTTTAGTTCATGATTATTTTATCTGGCACGAGCGAATCTCTGATTACATATCCATCGTCTTCGATCAGCAAACCAGGCAGGCCCAATCAACTGGCTAATTAGGCCTTGGTTGCTTGACCTAGGGAAGAGAAAACCTTACAAGCATGAACCAATTCATCAGCATCTATACGTTTTATAATATATATATACTTATATGTGTTGTTTCTGTCTAATACACACTTAACAGGCTGTATCCTGGAGATCAGATGGATCATGGTTGCATCACTCCATGGCTACCCAGCGATGCGACATGACAGCAAGGTTTGCCGTCTTTATTTGATGATACTACTTGCATATATATACATCGATCCTTACATTTGTGACAGCTCAACTGACGACGATGCATCATCGATCCTAGCTAATTGTGAATCCTCAACTCAAATTAGTATCAAGTGGTTCAACTCGATCGCAGTTTAATTATCATATTGATTAAACCTTTAAACGGTGTACCTAGCTAAGCTAGATCAAAGTAGACTGGACTATAGATCAAACTAGACTGGCCGGCTTAATTAGCTGGCCGGGTAGATTAGTTTTAGTTTGGTCTTAAAGATTCCAAATGTCTCCCATTAGCGTGTTAATTAGCTGTAACCCTCGTGCAATTAACCACAACAGCGGCGCAGTCAACACAAGCTAGCTAGCTAGCTAGCCATTCTCTCATCAACTAGCTTTCAGAAATACTGTTTGACTTGAGAATATGTAAGTTTCACGTTTTAACTGTTTGGATTTGTAGGGAAAAAGTTTATATTTTGACACCAGAACTATGTATTGTAGTTGAGCGTGTTGATCCAGAAACATGATGTTTTCTTCACAAGATATTGCTCTGCCAGTAATTGGGATGAAAAGATTATGATTTTCTTCTAGAGATTATGGGTTTTTTTTTGAAGGCATTGAAATGGCCACTGTCTGAAATATGCACTAGTATTTGTGTCAAGAAAATGTCCGTACTCTGGAAATGAACTGAAGTAGTATCGTGTTTCTTTCATCTCAACTACTCTGGAAATGATTTGTTAGGTTTATCTCCTGGCATTGAGAATTAATTGTGATGTATGCTCATAACCATTTGGAAATAACCATCCATTCTTGAACAGTTTCTGACGTCCTGAATGAAACTGAAGACAACTATGCAAGCATTGAACAGACTCTGAACAGAAATCGCTGTGCAAATCACATAGTGATGGCCATTTGATCTCCTCCAAGATAAGTACAAATTAACTCATTACACAAATGTGTTTCAATCTATATATGCCTCAGAATAGTTTGAAACGAAAGAACAACTTTGTTTTGTACGAATAATCAAACAGAAGTCTGAAAAATGAACACATAGATGTATGGCAAAATTTTCCTCTCTGTATTAATCTCTGTACTCTGTTTCTATGTACAGTATTGTAGGGTGTACATGATCAATTAGTATCTCTGATGATATGAGTTGTCAGCAAGATATACAATTTTTCAGTGGGTGTTTGAACTGTTGGTTTCTAGAATGTCGGAGTCTGAATGTTGAGCAGTGCAACCCTTGTGTGAAGAATGCTCCTGAACACCTTGTGGCAGCTGCTCTCGGACTCGTCGATGCATTGCTCCAACTCCTCGAACCTATCGAGGGCCACCTCGGCCGTCTCCGGCGAGGCCTTCTTGGCAAAGGCCGCGAACGCCGGCGTCTTCTTGCAGTTGCAGGAGGACGACGCGGCCGACGACATGGACGCGGCAGCGGTGAAGACGGCCGCGGACGCCGCGGCGCTGGCGGCGGCGGCGTCCATGAGCGCGGCGACCATCTCGGTCTCCTCGGCGGTGGCGCCGAGGGAGAGGCGGGAGGAGTACTTGGTGGCGGCGGCGGCGGCGGCGGAGACGGTGGAGGCGAGGCGGGAGAGGTCCTTCTCGGCCCTCCGCTGGGACCTGACGGCGGAGGCGAGCCTGGCGGCGTCGGCCCTCCGCAGCGCGGCGCGGGCGTCGGCGACGTGGTGTGTGAGGTCGAGGAGGGCCTCATGGAAACCCTGGTGGGCGTCGGCGAGGAGGAGGAAGGCGTCGAGGAGGCGGTCGGCGGCGGAGGTGGCGCGGCGGAGAGTGTCCTGCGGGTCGGGTAGGAGGAGCAGGTCGGCGAGGGCGGCGTGGAGGGCGTGGATGTGGGCGAGGCCGGCGGTGAGCGAGGGGGCGTCCTGGACGAGCCAGGAGCGGACGGCGGCGATGTGGGTGTGGAGGTGGGAGAGGAGCGGGTGGGAGCGGCATGGCAGGCTGATGGAGCGCACGTGGCACGCCGCCGCCGATCGGGGCTTGAATGACCTCGCCGGACTGAGGGGGAAGGAGATGGAGCGGCCAAAGTTGGGAGCCATGATGCTTGCTCAAGCTTGTTCTTGTGTTGAATGGAGATGGGGCGGGAGGCGCATGCATATTACATATATAAGCAAGCCGACGGCATGTGGGGTTGTTGCATTAATTGCCGAGCGCGGGGGACATGATCCGCAAGCCAAGGGGAGACTTGCATTGCATTAATTATTGCACACAGACCAGCTACTACACGTGCATGTAGGTGTTGGCACATATTAATCCATGCATGTATGATTGACCTCATCATGGGTACACACCCTCCGTCTCAAAAAAAAAAAAAATCAATTCCGGACTATGAATCTATTGTGGAGCAAAATGGGTATACAGATCGATAAAGCAGGAATCAGCAACGTGCAGTAGTAAGCAGAAGTACGTAGCTCGCATGCATCTCTCTCTCGCTTGACAATTTGTTACGCGGTCGGACACGCGGCAATCGATCCGATCCAGCCGCAAAAATCGGATCGATCGATCCGCGCTACTAATTAATACTTCATATACTTTTACTTGCACTACTGCTACTATACAATAATACGCGCATGCATGTCTCTTCATTTGCAAAGTTGGGGGAGACATGAGATTCCAAATGTCTCGCCCATGTTACACCCATCGATCACATCGTCATGCACATATATCATACGTAGTATCATCTAGCTATGAGCTAAAGACAAAAGACAGCCTAGCCACCCCTTCGACCCATGGCCGGTTCGTCGAGAGAAAGATCAACGACGACCCATATCCCTTCGGTTTGTCCAACCGCTCTCATCATCAACCTCATGTTAATGACCACTTCATGTGATTAAAAACATGATGGCTTGCGCCGCCCAACGGCAGCCTCAACCGACATTCAGAAAATCAATTAATTAAGCTTCAATGCACAACTCACACGCACGGGTAATCATATGCTACATAGTACTATATCATTCATTAATTAGTCGTTAACTCGTTATAATTATTAGTATATGCATGCGTGCAATGTCTGCGCCAACTCAATTATATGCATGCTATATGAGATTGCTTAATTAGCTTGTTCCAAATTTACTATCTTTGAGTTTGAGGAGACATACAAGACAGTATCTAACTTACACAAGCTTACAAACTATTCACGATTATTTTGGATTATCTCATTTTCCCAATTATTATTCATGAGTATCTAAGATCCATATATGTCATATGTGATTTGCCAGCATTATTAGTATTTATATATTTTAGTTATGTCTTGATATGTAAGGTATATAGGAGACGATAAAAACATATATTCAGCTAATATCATGCAACAAGCAACATTTTAAACAAAACCCAAATTTTCTGTTATGCTATGGGTCTATGCCCACAGCTTATATTTGATAAAAATAATAATAATAAGTAGGTAGGTTTCTGGTGCACTCATTTCAATGCACAGAAATCTGTATTGAAAGAAAATCTTTTGCTTTACACTTAGTGTTTGCTAAATAACCTACAAATACTTAAGAGAGATTCTACAGTTTACACTATTTGAGAGATACCAAGAGGAACCAAAATTTTTAGTGCAAATTTGATATATCTTCTAGTACCAAAAGTACCGAGAGATACCAAACTTTACACTAGAAAAATATGATACCTTCCGGCGGTGCCTTTTCAAGAATTGTAAAATCACTCAATACTTATTCATATATACTCTCTCTATTCAAAAGGTATAATCATTATTTCTCAATTGGTTAGCAAAGATTAAGATTAGGGTTACAGCATGAGGAAAAATATTCCTTTTCAGTCATCACAGTGGTCGAATTATGAATTATGAATTTCTTAGGTTCCCACATTGGTCAAATTATGAATTATGAATTTCTTAGATTCCCTTCATGCTTCTGATTGGTTGAGAATGCATAGATTTTTCATGCATTGGAATCAGTGTTCGAGAAATACTTATATTGTGGTATAAATTTTGATTTCTAGAAATACTTATATTTTGAAATGATGGGAGGGAGTATGTGTTGGGACACACAATGCAGCACTTGATGTATATACATACTCCAATTCAATCATTCAATTTCTACATATATGTGTAAGTTTTAATTCATCAATTTTCTCTTATTTTGTCCATTTCTAAGCTTTGGATGGACAAAACCACCAAACAGCATTATTGGGCTTAGTACTAGAAAGGACAGACTATTATGATGCATGTGCTCAAGCAATCATAATTAGTTGGTTCACAGGTGCCAAGACACTGTATATGGAGGCATGCCCGTCTCCAAGGAAGGAAGCTAACAAATCAAGTTTAACTTTGACCTGGCATGTTCATCACAAATTTCAGTTCATCATCACCACTTGCATGCTTGATTGATTAGTTAGTTAGTAGACGTTACTAGTTTATATGACAGTAACGATCGATATTGCACGAATGGGTTGTCGTCCCAAAATATGAATTTTGGGTCTCTCCTCTCCTACCGGCTGGTAGCTATCTAGGTCGGTTGAGTGTCGATCATTAGCTTAATTGTGCACGCATGTGTGTGCATACGTGCGGTTTATATAGATTTTTCAGATGTGTCTGCCGAATTATCGACCAAAAGACATATTGAATAGCTTGATAGAACGAACAGATCATCGATCGATATATACCGTTTGATGCATAAGTGTAGCTTTTTTTTAGGTAAGTGTGGCTGAATAATTGAATCAAATTATTCCTACCTGCTTTGCTAATCCAATCGAAATCGTACTGCTTAATGCATACTGATCCTAAGTCCTAACTAGGTACCAAGCTACCTATAGGATATAAGGTGCTTCATTAATCATATGTCCATCGATAATAGCATGCATTCCGACCATAAGACATCAAGCAGCAGAGTCCCTAACTACTACTACTGGATGATCATCAGGCTCTATAAAGCTAATTAAATTACCGAATTAAATCTCAGAGGAAGATCTGATTCTAGGTTGATAGGACCATTTTGCACGAATGGGTTCAATCATTTGCCGGTCATCGACATTAGTATATGCCCTTCTTTAGTTGAACAAACTTCATTGAGATTCCTATCTAAATCATTTTGATTTTTCAGTACTTCCATGCATGCCCGAACTTCTTATTAGGAAGTTTGAAATTTGTGGCCATTGTTTTATGGGAGAATAGCTACTATAGTGGCACGCCCCAAACTGGCCCCGGGCGGAGACCAGGATAGAGCGGTCCAGATTGACCTGTATGCCTGTACCAGTCCCAGGAAATAGCGCTGGTACAACAGGAAGACTGAATATCACAACAACAGCGGTCTCTTTATTAAGAGTAGGATTACAACCAAGGTTGGAACTGCGGACAGAACCCGAGTTCACAACAGCATTACAAAAAGGCGGAAGCGGAAAGCGGAGACTAGCCCTAAGCCACAAGCAAAGCCTTGGGGAAGGCCGAAACCCTACTACTGCTCGAAGTCGGCTTGCTCCTGGAAGAACTCTTCATCAGCAGGGTCCACCTCTTCATCTTCGAGAACTGGGGGGGTTTAATTATATAGAGCAAGGGTGAGTACAGGAGTACTCAGCAAGTCAGGGGAATTAAGTGTTTAATGCAAGCTTCAAGGGAAAGCCAGTTATTTTTCACAATTGGTTTTAGTTTAAGACTTTAGAAACATCTAAGTGAGTGCTTCTCAACGACACGGATGAGAAAGTGCGTCTCATCCGGCCGGAGCAGTGAAATTGTATCGATTGATTCTTGTCGGCACGAGAGGCTCCCTGCCAATCGTTCACCGACCCGGCTGCTCCAACAGCCACAACTCACACACGCCGGTACGAGAGGCTCCCTGCCAATCGTCACCGACTCCGGCTGCTTCAACAGCCACAAGTCAACACATCGGTACGAGAGGCTCCCTGCCAATCGTCACCGACTCCGGCTGCTTCAACAGCCTTAAACCAAGCACAGAACGGAAAACCTCACACCAACAGCAGTTCACAAGGTGTTCAATAAAACTACGCTAAGGAATCACCTCACATCCGCCCATGACCGTGGGCACGGCTGTTCGAACAGTTGTTAACCTCTGCAGAGGGGGTACACTTTACCCACACGACGTTACTAACCCCGAATCACCCAGCCCGCGACCCTCGGTCACGTCTGGCGACCTTGAGGCTTTCACGACAAGGCATTTCGAAAGCCGACTCAGGGTCATCTTATGCCAACGGGAGGGGTCCCACGGACCAACACCAGGTTAGGTCCCAGACCATACTGTGCCAGGAAGCCCAGGGGTCCTCCCCGACACCACCCCGGCGAATCCACTTGTCCCTTGGCATCAAGATTTCCCTGGCCTAGCTAATTACTCAGCCAGGGGCGTCCCATATCACCCATGTGGTCGTACTTGACATATGCTTGGATGTAATTCCCAAGGAATCGGTCCTTAGAGCGAGAACGGGCAGACCGTACCTCCAGTACGTCTCCCGTACCGCGAGTTTTAGAAACTCACTTTAGTTTTCAAGACACCGACCCAAGTGTCGGGTTTTCCAAGCATTTTGTAAACTCAAGTTTTACCCAGGTGATCAATTTTAAAGTTTGAGGGGAGTCTCGATATTCGTACGCGAGGTACGGATACCGAGGCATCACCTGAGGGGTGACAAGGGTGTTAGGGTATTCAATAATCAAGGAAGGTGAATGCAGCAAATGGGTAGGGCCTGCCGGTTGTATTGCAAACCGAGGCCAAGTGCAAGTGTAACCTAAACATGCATAGTTTGCGGAATCAAAATACTTAATTTAAATTATAGGTTCAATTGATCAAAGGTGACTTGCCTTGCTCGAGATCTTGAGCTTCTTCCTCGAAATCCGCGCACTGCGGGTCTTCGGGCTCCGAGACTACACGCGAAACGAGACGACTCAACAAAACGATAAAAAGAAGCCCTATTAATGACCACTAAGCGTGCCATTAGGTAGATCTCGATTTTAGGATTTCAGGAGGTGGAACGGAGTCAATCGGACGAACGGTTGAAAAGATATGAATTTCCGAAGATTAAAGGATTTTCTGGAATAAAGAAAAGGAATTATTAATTCCCTGGAAAAAGAAAAGAAGGAGGGACTGAAATTGGACTTTATTTTGGGCGGCTAAGGGCAGCCCAAAAGAATAGAACGGGCGCGGCCGAATTAATTGGGCCGGCGGCCCGAAGGGAATCGGCCTAGGCCGAGCAAGGGAGGCCGTTGGGCCAAGAGGACCGATGGACCGGCCGATGGCCCAAAAGAGTTGGCCCACGGCCGATCGGTGCGCGGGGGTTGGCCGGTGGGCCTAGCGGCCGATGGGCCGGAGGCCGAGCGGCGCTCACGGGCCGAGCGGACCGGCGCTCACGGGCGCGGCCCAAGCCGAGTGACACGGCCTGGTCCGTGCGGCGCGCGGCCTGGTCCGATCAACGAGGCCGACGGACCGGACCGAGGGACTCGGCCGATGGCCCAAGGGGGAGGAGGCCGAGTGGCCGATGCGGCACGGGGGCCGACTGGGCCGAGTGAGCGGAGGGGGGGCCGATGGGCCGGTGCAGGCCGCGGCCTACGCGGGTGGCCGATCCGGTGGACCGCGACCACCACGCGGGTGCTAGGGCGGGGCCCGCTGGCAGCGGCGCGGTCTACGCAGACCGGGTGCACGGAGGGGAAAGAAGGGGTGCGCCGGCTGGCGCTTGCGTGGCGCCTGCGTGGCAGCCACGTAGGCCGCCGGGCAAGAAAAGGGGAGAGGGCGCCGGGCGACGGCGGCGACGGCGGAGGGGGTGTTCCGAGCGGTGCGGGCGAGGCCGGCGACGGGGATTGGCGCCGGAGCAAGAGGGGAGCGAGGGGATTCGATCCGTCGGCTCGGATCGAGCCGCGGGGGAGTGACGGCGGCTGGCGACGGCGCGATGCGACGGCGGCCACGGCGGCTCGGGGAGAGGGCGGAGAAGAGGGCGACGGCCTCGGCGGCGCCCGGGAGGGGGCTCTACGGCCTTCCTAGCGGCCTAAAACGCGAGGGGAAAGGGGAGAGGTGGAGAGGAGAGGGGGGTTACCGCGGCGGGGCGGCAAGCCGGAGGCCGACGGCGCGGGCGCGGGGCGGGCGCGGCGAGGCGGCACGAACCCGGGCCGGGGAAAAGGACGAGGGCGCCGGCTCCTCTTCTCGCGGCGGCGGACGGCAGGAGCGGCGGCAGCGGTTGGAAGGGGGGGCGAGCTCCGGGGGCGGCAATGGCGGCCGGGGGGCGAGGGGGGGTTTTTAGAGGGGGTTAGGTCGGTTTCGGGGGGGGAGGAAAGGTCGATTTTGGGCCGGGAGAGGCGGTGCGGCCGAGAGGCGGAGCGGGGGACCGGCGCAAGCGGCCAAAGCGGCCGGGTGACGTCGGCGGCGGTCGGTCGCCGGGGAAAAAGAAAAAAAGGGGGGGAGAAAGAGGCCTTGCCCCCTTGCCGATTCGGGTAGGAGAAGAGCGGAGAGAGGAGGGGGGGCGCGCTCGGCGCCTTGGCGGCATGCGCGCGCAGCGCAGCGGCGGGGCCGAGGCGGGGGACCAGCGGCGGGACGGAACGGCGCCGGCGGGGAAGGCTTCGGGAGGGAGAAGAAACGGGAAAGAGAGAGAGAGAGCGAGCTGCGGACCGGCTCGGGCGCGGACCGGGCCGAGCGGCCTGGCGCGGGAGGGAGCTGGGCCGGGCGACGGCCCAGGGAAGGAAGGAGGCCGAGAGCTGGGCCGGGCGGCGGCCCAAGGAGGGGAGGGAGAGGGAAGTAGGCCGGGAAAGGGAAACAACCCGGGTCAAGGGAGGTAAAACAGACTTTTTCAGAGAGAAAGAAAGGGGGAGTTTGAGGGCTCAGATTTGAGATCCGATTGCGCGGTTTTCTCCGGGATTGAAGTGAGAGCGGAAACACGAGACCTTGGCACACGACAAGACTCAGCCGAAGAGCAAACTTTCGCAAATAGGGTTTTTAGCAAATTAGTTTTCCCGCTAACGCCGCGACAAAACGGGCGTTACATATAGTCCCTAAAGTTTCACTTTAGGATCAGCTTAGTCCCTAACCTTACAAATGATCCAAAGAAACCATTAAACTTTGTCATATGGTCTAGAATAGTCCTTGGGTCAACCGAAATCGTCATATGGACATGCCATATCATCGTTCATGCAAAATCTGTAATGAATTATCCAATTTACCCTTACGTATATCATAGAAAAATAAATGTAAGGATGAGTTAGAAATAACCATAGGAAAAAAATACTTTTCCTTTTTTTCACCCTTTTGACGTATATTTTTGCTCTTACATATACCATAGTTTTTTTTAAAAAAATTCCTATTGTTTTTTATTTTTCTATGATATATGTAAGGGTAAATTGAACAAATCATTATAAATTTTGCATAGGAGGATGATATGGCATGTCCATGTGGCGATTTTGATGGGACCAGGAACTATATTAGCCCACACAATAAACTTAAAGGGCTTATTTGAACAATACGAAAGATTAAGAACTAAAATGACCCAATAGCAAAACTGTAGGGACCATATCAGCTATTCTCTCTTGTTTTATCTATCTCAAACACATGGAAATATATTGTAAAACCATTAGGGGATTGCCAACTTTTAAGGGACGGCCGTGGACGATGGATAAGAGCGGCGGCGAGCGGGACAGCATTGTCAAAAATATCGTGTCAAGTTATACATTTAATTAATTATCTGTTGGGAGGATAGTAGGACACCACTCTCCCTCCCTGCCTCCTGTCTCTTCTTTTTTTTTTTGGAGCAGTAGTTTTTTAGTTTTTTTTTTAGTGTTTTTGTTATTCTGTATGCAATAGCCTTCGGTTGTGTTGTGTTGTATGTTTTTTTTAATATATTGATTTGTAATTTTTTTAAGTGTTTGTGAAAAAAGTTATACAATTAATCTGTTAGACATAAACCCACAAGAAAGTACCGGAAGTGTACAAATAGTATGCAATTAACTTTATGCCGGTCGGCCGAAGATTGTAGAGAAATCTGAACAGCTAGTGAAAAAGAAAATTCCATTACGACCGTGCATTTCTCCGTGTGCCGAATATCCGGAGGCTTCTTGTCGATTAGCGGGGAAGATCAATTTTATTTGACGTGAGAAAGAGTTTTGCCGAAGTTAATTATTGGTCGAGATCTAGATCTTGGACACGGTTTAATCTTACGGAAGCATGCACCAAGAGTTGTTAAGATGCTTAATTTGTGAATTAGTTTGGGTCATTGCAATGGTCGATCCAGACCTGAGACAAGCCACGCGTATTAGTTAGATGGACAGAGCGTGGTGACTAGTGCGGCAGTGAAATTAATGACCTGCACAAACTGGACACTCATCACATGTACTCCAGCTTATGATGTAGTTATTGTTGTGATAAGAAATCAACTTGCATTCCATAACGTTGCCAATATATGCCGTTTTACACAGCAAATCGATAAGCACAGATTACCTGTTCCAAAACAGAGTATTCCTCTCTATCTGTATGTTTAAAATGAGTTGGTTCTGAACTTTGTGATCCCCTGCAGACAAGTAAGCGTGCGTATTGCATCACAGTAAAGCATCACATGATGCAGAGGCTGGGATTTTTATTTCGTTATGTAAGAAAATTGCATCACAGTAAAGCAGTTGAAATATCTGACACTGGCAGAGAGAACGAGATAGTAGAACGATCAAGAGCCTTTGCTTTAATCCGTTCAAATATTAACATTATGTACACTTGATTGGGTTAATTTAGCAATTTGGAAAGTGATTGAACTAGCTGCAGAGAGTAATTAATTAATTAGGGTAGCATGTTGAGGAGAGCGACCCTGGTGTGCAGGATTGTCCTGAACACCTTGTCGCTCCCGCTCTCCATTTCGGCCATGCATTCCTCCAGCTCCTCCATTCTGTCGAACGCCGCCATCTCCTTCTCCTCGTCGGGGACGGCCGCCGCCGCCGCCGACGTGCTGTTCTTCTTCCTCACTAGCGAGATGAGTAGTGGTGTCTTGGTGGAAGATGAGGAGGAGCACGTGGACGCGGCCGCCGTGGTGGCCAAGGTGGACCTGGTCTCGACGGCGGAGAAGAGGGCCGCGGACGCTGATGCGATGGTGGCCATCGCGTCGGCGAGGACACCGGACACCTCGACCTCGGCGACGGTGGCCGAGGAGGGCAGCTGCGCCGGCCACTTGGCAGCCCCGCGCACGGACGTGGCGAGCCTGGCGAGGTCCTTCTCTGCTTGGCGCTGCGAGCGCACCGCGGAGGAGAGCCTGGCGGCGTCGCGCCTCCGCAGCGCGGCCTGGACCTCGGCGGTGTGCAGTCCGGGAGGAGGAGCAGGTCGGCGAGCGCGTGGAGGTGGGCGAGGGCAGTGGCGGGTGCGGTCGGGTTGGAGAGGCAGGAGCGGACGGTGGTGACGGTGGCGTGGAGGTGGGAGAGGAGAGGGTGGGAGCGGGCTGAGGGGGAAGGAGATGGAGCGGCCGAAAGTAGGCGCCATTATATTGCGTTGCGTCGCTCAATGCCTCAATGGAGTACTAACAAAGCAAGGGAGGCTGCTGCTCGCATACATACAACATTGGCGTCGTCAGAATGTGGGTCGGGGATTCTCTCAATAATTCAATTCAATACAATACCACCGGCCGGCAACCCACTTTCTCGCCGTCGCCGTCCCCTCTTTCAACCACCGGACCGCACTTCGAGCTTGTAGCCGTCAGATCTACCGGCTCCGACAATGGTGAGCGCCAGACCATCCTGTCCACGACGACGACACGTTCTCCTCTTCTTTCTGATTTTTCAGACAATTTGCTATAAAAAGGTCTCAACAAACTTTATAAGATTATTTTGGGCATTAATATTACCCTTTGCATGTGAATTTGATAAGAATACATTGATTTGATTAAGTCATATGCCTATCAATATTTTTTAACATGTGATGTTGTAAAGGTAGCATGGAAAAATATATATGTAGTGTATATACAGGAGTAAAAAAAAATTACTCATGATGACATGAACAAATCTCATATACCTGTTTTTTAAGTCGTATTATAACTTTCAAGTTTATAATATATACAGAGTTTGTACTACATATTTTCTCATATAAC
Source organism: Oryza officinalis (assembly GCA_008326285.1). Classification (NCBI taxonomy): domain Eukaryota; kingdom Viridiplantae; phylum Streptophyta; class Magnoliopsida; order Poales; family Poaceae; genus Oryza; species Oryza officinalis. The sequence continues at coordinate 48,403,991 of BDMV01000006.1, forward strand.
CTCACCCTACAAAATAAAAAGGTAACCACAATCATATAGTCCATACATCAATCCAACCAAACAAAATTTTTTGCATACATACAGTATCTTTGATAAAAAAAACAAATAAACATGCATGTTCAGGGCCATCCAATACACACAATCAAACAGTTATCGATTTTTCTATATATTTGTTGACAAAAGTTTTTTCTAAAAATTTGATAACTGTAAATACAGTATAATTATGTACAGTTACATTATAACTTACAGAATGCAATTCGAACGTAACTTTCACATGATTTTTAACCATTAACCTTGACACCAGCCATTAATTTCAACATGTCAACATGCACTACTACATGCAGGTTCTTATTGTCAGGTCGGCTCCAACAAACAAGCGGCCGGCCGGCCAGATAGCAGAAGCATGTATGCGTGTGCCGCAGTAGGCTGCAGCGTTGTACGTATTAAGCATATACTAGTATATTTCAAAGACGAGGTATAGTATATCCCAGTAGCCACACCGACCATTCACGATCGGCTAGCTTGCGTTGCCTGCCGGCGTGGGCAACCATATGGAGTACGTACACCACGTAATAAGAACGTGGCGTGCATGCTAATTAACTTGCTGCATTGTTCCGTTTGCTCCTGGATCGTGTGTCGATCGATAGGCATGCAGATCTATATAGTAGTCGTATCTGCCGCCCAAACACGAGCGAGAGCGTCGGTCGGAGCTTGCTCGGCCACCGCCCGACAAGATCCGCCGGCCGCGGGAGGGACGGACGGGAAGCCGGCCGGCCGGTGCGTCGTCTTGCGAATTTGCAACAGATCGACGTACTGTTCCTCTGCTTGCTTGTACGTACGAGCAGCAACATTTATATATATATATATATATATATATTTCTTCACTCGATCGCCCCATCCACCCATACGGCTTGTCTCTCAGTTGTTCTCATCAGAGACTTTGAGGAGGTGTGTAAACGGATCAACGGGTATTATCTGTTGAACAGGCCGATTGATCGATCCAAGGCTTTCTTTCTTTTCTTTCCTTTTTTTTTCCGGGTCAGCGAGAGAGTAAACCGGCCAAGTTTTATTAAGATGAATGTTTGAGAAAATTGGTGTCACAAATATCAATAACAATATGTATGGTTGCTGAGAAGAAACTCTCAGCATTCGGACAATAATGCTCAGAGGCAAGGAACAACATCACTTGCCAAACTACAACAGGCCGGGAGGGGGGAGGAAATATATACAGAGTTTGTTTTAGAAATAATAATATTTTAATGGAAAATTATAAAAATATAGATTAATCGGTTGAAATCACAAATTTAATACCCTGTCGAACAAACTGTAGTTCGACAGATATCTATCGAACCACCGTTGTTCGACAGGAACGCAAAAATGTGTATGTCAAACAACAAACATTCGACACGTTAGTTGGCCTCATAAAAAAAGAGATAAAAAAAAGAAGTGCAGGCATGCATGGTGGCCTATAGAACTCTCCTAGTTCGATTGGTTCTCAGCAAAAGCAGGCCGGCCTAATAGTGTAATACTGATGCCTCATGAATGCATTCGCCTAATTAAACCCTGTTGAACCATAGTTGTTTGACAAATACCCTATCGAACTATGGTCGTTCGACATGGTGCTAAATTTGTGATTTCAGTCGACCAACATTTATTTTTACAATTTCCATTTAAATTGTATTATTTCAAAAAAAATCAATATATACAAATATCTCTGTTCCTGAATCTGATTTGGAGGAACAATATTATAGATACAAAACATGATAAATACAATAGGATATTCGCTAGACCGTTACTATCCATACCCAGGTCTAATTCCAAAGAAAAAGATGAGATGGATACGAAAATAGTGATAACCTATCTTAACCAACACGATTACACATTCGCATGGTCGTCCATAATGATGTGCGAAGTGGGAGACCGAACCGGGCCCTGAAAAGTTAGGGGCTCCAAAATTTTTAATTTTTAATTCATGCCAATGTGTTTCAATATGTTTGAAGGCATATTCACTACCACAGAAATGCTCATTAGTGCCGGTTCCAAAAGCCTTAGAGGTACCGGTTTTGGTCCCGACACCAATTGGTTGGCACCTATGCCCGGGAGGCATAGGTGCTGGATCCGGAACCGGCACCTATTGTTTTGAACGAATCAAAAAAAAAATCCCAGTCACCTCGCTCGGTTCGCCGCCACCGCCACCTCACCCGGTTCGCCGCCACCGCCACCTCGCCCGGTCCGCCTCTGCGCCGGCCTTCTCCACCGCTGCCGCCGCCGCCACCAGGTCCGCCGCTTCCTCCGGCGCAGAGCCACCTCCGTCGCCACTGCTGCCACTGCCGCTAGATTCCCCAGATCTGGAAAGAGACGGCCGGGAGAGAGAGGGGGCCGGCAAGCCTCCTCCTCCGCCGCCGCCGCCACCAGGTCCACCTCAGCGAGCGACGAAGACGGCAGCGCCACGTCGCGCCGTGCTCTTCCTCGCCGTCCAGGGTCGTCAAGAAAGAGAGGGGGCCAGCTCCGTCTCCTCCACACCACCACCATCGTGTAACGCCCGTTTTGTCGCGGTGTTAGCGGGAAAACTATTTTGTTAAAAACCCTATTTGCGAAAGTTTGCTCTTCGGTTGAGTCGTGTTGTGTGCCAAGGTCTCGTGCCTCCCCTCTCAGTTCAATCCCGGAGAAAACCGCGGAATCGGATTTCAAATCCGAGCCCTCAAACTCCTCCTTTCTTTTTCTCTGGAAAAGTCTGGTTTACCTCCCTTGACCTGGGCCGAATTTTTCCCCCTTCGGCCTTTCCTTTTTCTCTCTCCCCCCTCCCGGGCCGCCGCTGGCCCAGCCCCTCTCGGCCTGCTCCCCCCTTCTCCTCTCCTTATCGGGCCGCCGCCGGCCCAACCCCTTCGGCCTCGCCCCTCCCCGCTGGGCCGCGCCAGGCCGCTCGGCCCGTGCACGCCGCGCACGTGCCCCGCACGCGTCGAGCCGAGAGAGCCAGCGCTCTCTCTCCCCGCGCGCGCGCCCTTACCCAAATCGGCTAGGAGGCAAGCCTCCTTTTTCTCCCCCCTTTCCCCCTTTTTCCCGACCGGCCGGCGTCACCGCTGCCGCCGTTGGCCGCTAGCGCCGGAGTGCGCCGGTCCCCTCTCCGCGCCCCAAACCGACCTCCGCGAACCGCCTTCCCCCCCCTGACCGAACCGACCTAGCGCCCTACAAAACCCCCGCCAATCGGCCGCAATTTCTTTCCCCTCCGCCCGGCCGCCATTGCCGCCTCCCCGAGCTCGCCCTTCCCGCCGTCGCGCCACCGCCCTCTTGCTGCCGTCGCCGCAAGAAGAGGAGCCCGGCGCCCTCTTCTTCCCCGGCTCGGGACCGCGTCTCACCGCCGCCCCGCGTCGTCGCCCCCGTCCCCGGCGAAACCTTCCTGCGGTAACGCTCCCCCTCTCTGCTTTCCGCCCCCTCCGTGCTCCCGTGTTCTAGGTCATTGTTTTGCTGTGTAGGACCCCTCTCCGGGCGTCGTCGTGGCCGCCATCCCCTCTATCATCCTCTCCCCGCCCCGGCGCCGTTACCCCCCTTTTTTCTTTTCTTCCCGTCGGCGTTGGCTGTCGTCCCAATCCGCCGTGGTCGCGCCCCGTTCCGATCCGAGCCGTGGGCTCGTCCTCCCTCTCTTCTCTCTCCACCGGCGCCTACCGACGCCGTCCGCCCCCTCCGGCTCGCCGCCCTCGCCGGAGCACGCTGCCGCCGCCGCCGCTCGGGCCGAGCCCTGCGTCGTCGGCCGTCGTCTTAATCCGCCGCTCATCGGCTCCCGCCGTCGGCTTCGGCCGCCAGGCCTGCATCGGCCGCATTTCTTCCCGTCGGCTCCCGCCGTCGGCTCGGCCGCTTTTCTTCCCATCGGCTCCCGTCGTCGGCTTCGGCTGCCAGCCTGCATCGGCCCATCGGCCTCCCTTGGGCCATCGGCCCGAGTCCCTCGGTCCGGTCCGTCGGCCTCGTTGACTGGACCAGGCCGCGCGCCGCTCGGCCGCTAGGCCCATCGGCCAACCCTCGCGCACCGATCGGCCATGGGCCAATTCTTTTGGGCCATCGGCCGGTCCATCGGTCCCCTTGGCCCAACGGCCTCCCTTGCTCGGCCTAGGCCGATCCCCTTCGGGCTGCCGGCCCAATTACTTCGGCCGCGCCTATTCTATTTGTTTGGGCTGCCCTTAGCCGCCCAAAATAAAGTCTAGATTTCATCCCTCCCTCTTTTCTTTTCCAGGGAATTATTAATTAATTATTAATTCCTTTTCTTTATTCCAGAAAATCCTTTAACCTTCGGAAATTCATACCTTTTCAACCGTTCGTCCGATTGACTCCGTTCCACCTCCTGTAAATCCGTAAAATCGAGATCTATCCAATGGCACGCTTAGTGGTCTGTAATAGGGCTTCATTTTTATTGCTTTGTTGAGTCGTCTCGTTTCACGTGTAGTCTCGGAGCCCGAAGACCCGCAGTGCGCGGATTTCGAGGAAGAAGCTCAAGATCTCGAGCAAGGCAAGTCACCTTTGATCAATTGAACCTATAATTTAAATTAAGTATTTTAATTTCGCAAACTATGCATTACTTAGGCTACACCTGGCACCTGGCCTCGGTTTGCAATACAACCGGCAGGCCCTACCCACTTGCTGCATTCACCTTCCTTGACAATTGAATACCCTAACACCCTTGTCACCCCTCAGGTGATGCCTCGGTATCCGTACCTCGTGTACGAATATCGGGACTCCCCTCAAACTTTAAAATTGATCACCTGGGTAAAACTTGAGTTTACAAAATGCTTGGAAAACCCGACACGTGGGTCGGTGTCTTGAAAACTAAAGTGAGTTTCGAAAACTCGCGGTGCGGGAGACGTACTGGAGGTACGGTCTGCTCGTTCTCGCTCTAAGGACCGATTCCTTGGGAATTACATCCAAGCATATGTCGAGTACGACCACATGGGTGATATGGGACGCCCCTGGCTGAGTAATTAGCTAGGCCAGGGAAATCTTGATGCCAAGGGACAAGTGGATTCGCCGGGGTGGTGTTGGGGAGGACCCCTGGGCTTCCTGGCACAGTATGGTCTGGGACCTAACCTGGTGTTGGTCCGTGGGACCCCTCCCGTTGGCATAAGATGACCCTGAGTCGGCTTTCGAAATGCCTTGTCGTGAAAGCCTCAAGGTCGCCAGACGTGACCGAGGGTCGCGGGCTGGGTGATTCGGGGTTAGTAACGTCGTGTGGGTAAAGTGTACCCCCTCTGCAGAGGTTAATAACTGTTCGAACAGCCGTGCCCACGGTCATGGGCGGATGTGAGGTGATTCCTTAGCGTAGTTTTATTGAACACCCTGTGAACTGCTGCTGGTGTGAGGTTTTCCGTTTTGTGCTTGGTTTAAGGCTGTTGAAGCAGCCGGAGTCGGTGACGATTGGCAGGGAGCCTCTCGTACCGATGTGTTGACTTGTGGCTATCGAAGCAGCTGGAGTCGGTGACGATTGGCAGGGAGCCTCTCGTACCGGCGTGTGTGAGTGGTGGCTGTTGGAGCAGCCGGGGTCGGTGAACGATGGGCAGGGAGCCTCTCGTGCCGACCAGATTCAATCGATACAATTTCACTGCTCCGGCCGGATGAGACGCACCTTCTCATCCGTGTCGTCGAGAAGCACTCACTTAGATGTTTCTAAAGTCTTAAACTAAAATCAATTGTGAAAAACAACTGGCTTTCTCTTGAAGCTTGCATTAAACACTTAATTCCCCTGACTTGCTGAGTACTCCTGTACTCACCCTTGCTCTATATAATTAAACCCCCCCCAGTTCTCGAAGATGAAGAGGTGGACCCTGCTGATGAAGAGTTCTTCCAGGAGCAAGCAGACTTCGAGCCGTAGTAGGGTTTCGGCCTTCCCCAAGGCTTTGCTTGTGGCTTAGGGCTAGTCTCCGCTTTCCGCTTCCGCCTTTTTGTAATGCTGTTGTGAACTCGGGTTCTGTCCGCAGTTCCAACCTTGGTTGTAATCCTACTCTTAATAAAGAGACCGCTGTGGTTGTGATATTCAGTCTTCCTGTTGTACCAGCACTATTTTCTGGGACTGGTACAGGCATACAGGTCAATCTGGACCGCTCTATCCTGGTCTCCGCCCGGGGCCAGTTTGGGGCGTGACACCGCCGCCACCTCGCCCGGCCTCCACGCCCAGACGGGCCGGCCGCCGCTCCTCCGTCAGCCACCGCCGCTCCACCAGAGAGATCGAGGAGGGGCGAGAGAGATAGAGAGATGTGGTGAGAGAGAGAGAAGTGAGCTCGGAGAGAGAGATGAATAGATAAGGAGGAGCCGAGGCGCGTGACATTGTGCTACCGACCGGCCCGGTTTTTTTAATAGGTGCCGATTTTTTAACAGAACCGACACCTATAATAGTATAGGTGCCGGTTTTTTAACAGAACCGACACCTATAATATAAGTATAGGTGCCGGTTCTATTAAAAAACTGACACCTATAGTATTTATACCGATTTTTTTAGAACCGACACCTATATTGCTTAAAGGTGCCGGTTTTATATTTTTTTTATCATGTAAAGGTGAGAAAAGGCTCATAGGTGCCGGTTTTAAATGGCTCATGTCGATGATATGAACGTGTGTTTCAAGAATTAAGGAAATTTATTTTTTTCGCTTAACAGAAAAATAAATCACTGCATTAGGACACCATTATTTTTCCAACCGTCGTTCTTTTAAGAAAGTAAAAACTTCTTCTGACTTAGTTTGAGCGTCCCCGCTAATTTTTTTATGCCATTTTTTAAATATAGGGCTCCAATTTAATTCTGTTTGGTAGCGGGGCCTCAAAGAGAGACTAGGAGGATCCAAGCGTTTTTTTCTAATAGAAGGCAATAGTTGATAAATAGCTCCCCCAAAATTACGGAAACTACATATACGGGCCTGAATATAGCTTTCAGTAAAAGAACCCAGAAATATATTCATGGGCCTCAATTTGCATGTGCATCGTCACTGTTACCGATTTTCATTTATCCATATATTGGCCCAGTTAATTTGTGTACTGCTATTTACTCTGCATAATTAATTATACGTTGAGCAGCTTTTGCATACATGTGTATCATGAAGTAGCTAGCATAAACATACATATATACTACTTTATTAAATTTTGATACTCATCGATCAGGCGCAAGAAACACGCACAAAACGACGACCCAGGACTTATTGTTTTTGAGATATCGAATCGACATTTTTCCAAATCCACTTGATACTCTGAACAATGTAAAATCACAGAAACACTAAACTAAGTGAACATCTCAACAACTTATTGAGCTTAGGCATCAGCTCTCGTGGAAAATTAATTTTGAGTAAAAAGTAAAAACACACACAGTTTCACATTTTTTACATCGCAAAAACAGTACATGTCACAATGAAGGTGCATACACAGCGACCAAAGCACATTTCCATGTCTACGTAACTGCACAAAAAAACTTTGGAATATTTACAGCACTTGCACTTGACTACGATCGACTAGCTAGCTAGGCGGCTCGCCGTGATTAATCGACGGCGACGAGATGGCGGCGGCCGGCGACGACTAGTAGCAAATGAAGTAATTAGAAGATGTGGGTGTGTATGTTGAGCAGTGCAACCCTGGTCTGCACAAGGCTCCTGAACACCTTGTCGCTGCCGTTCTCGAGCTCATCGATGCACTCCTCCAGCTCCTCCAGCCTCTCCACCAGCGCCATCGTCTCCTTCTCCTCCTCCGACGACGCCGACGTCTTCTTGATCAGGCACACCAATGCCGCCGTCTTCCGGCAAGAGCACGCCGCCGCCGAAGCCGAAGCCGACATGGATGCCACAGTGTTGAACAGCGTCGCGGACGCCGCCGCGGTGACCGCGGCTGACTCCATCAGCAGCCCGGTCACCTCCACCTCCGCGGCGCTCCCCCCGAGCCCGAGGCGCGACGGCCTGGCGCCGTCCCTCGCGGCGGCGGCGAGGCGCGCGAGCTCCTTGCCGGCCTTGCGCTGCGAGCGCACCGCGGAGGCGAGGCGCGCGCCGTCGCGGCGGCGGATGGCGGCCAGCGCCTCGGCGACGTCCTGCTTGAGCGCGACGACGGTCTCCTGGAAGCTGCCGTGGGCGTCGGCGAGGCGGAGGAAGGCGTCGAGGAGGCGGTCGTTGGCGGCGGAGAGCGCGGCCTGGGCCTCGGGGAGGTCGAGGAGCTCGGCGAGCGCGGCGTGGAGCGCGTCGACGTGGGCGAGGCCGGAGGCGACGGAGGTGGGGTCCTGCGCCCAGGAGCGGACGGCGCGGATGTGTGTGTGAAGGTGGGCGAGGATGGGGTGGGAGCGGCATGGGAGGCTGATGGACCGTGCATGGTATCCCGGCGCCGCCGCCGCGGGTGGAGTAGTCTTGGACCTCGAGGGGCTTAGCGGGAAGGAGATGGAGCGTGCGAAGCTTGGCGCCATAGCTGCGTGCTTGCGCGTGCGTCTTTGGCGGCGTTGTGGCGTGCGCGGTTTTTATAAAGAAAGAAGAGAACACTACTCCACCCATGGCCATGGACCATGGTGAAGCAGGGGTTGGTGTGTGTTGGTGTCTGACAAAAAAGCATGTGGTATGGGCGAGTTGAAAGTTGAAATGCGCGTGGATGGTGATCGATCTGAGGTTTTTGCTGGTTGTCAGATAGATCGATGTCAGACGAGACAAGTGGCAAACTGGCATTGCAGGATGGCCACCGTGGAGGGATCATTCTTGGTTTCTGTTCTACCTCTCTTCACGTCGTCTCTGCGCAGTTTAATTTTCCCCTTAACTAATCTGCGATTTGAGATAGTGTTCTGAACAAATCAGGTATCAGATCGATCGAGATTGGGTGACAGCGGAGCAAGCTAAGCTATGGGAAGATGAACGTGCATTTCCTGATCAAAACTGAACTGCACTACTTGTAAAAGGTTAATTAGCTTCCTGTCATATCAGGATCTTTTGTCATTGGAAATTTAAGCGAGCTAGCTTTGCTTAAGACCTTGATTAGTTTTACATTATAGCGTCTGTTAATTAGTATGTGTTGGTTGCACGGTTAAGGAGTGGCGAAGTAGATAGATCACAATAAGTCATGCATGGAGAGATGCAAGCGAGGAGCAATACAATGCAATTAGCAAGCAGGCTAGGCTAGCTAGCGCAGGGATAGCTAGACAGATGTGTACTAGTAGTGTCATATGCATCCTAGTATTATTGCCCGTTGGTGTCGCAGAGGGACACTTAATATATATGACGCATATATAAGATATGATATTTGAGCGTGTTCTTGTCTTCGCAACAAACACAAGAGTCGACGATCGAGAGGACATTTGTGTCGGGCGTGTGCATGGGCGTATGAACGATCGATCGATGCAGAGCAATTAGCACTAATTAGCAGCAGGGAGAGACATGATCCGCGAGACATGCATGCAATGGGGCGCATGCAGACAGACAAACAATGCAACAATGCAATGGGACGCACAGCTGCCTGCTCTCTCCATCTCTTGCTTGCATGCAGCCACTAAACGTTAGAGCTAACTGTACTATAGTATGCATGCAAGCTTCAGCTAGCTAGCTAGCCAGTATATTGCTGATGATATGATGTTGTACCGTATTCTACAACGTACGTACTAGTATAAGTTACAATTAATAGGACATGCGTGCCCTTAATTATTAGCCGACACTGCCACACTGTTGTATACTTACTAGTATAAGTTGCAATTAGTACTACTAGTAATACGCAAGAAGCTAGGCTGATGCCTGGTGGCTGATCGAGTTCAACTTTGTGCTTTATTTAATTTATTATGTTTGGTGGTAATTAACAATTGAAGTGGGTATCGATTAGTCGTACTCAAACCAAGTTTAATACCAAATTTGATAGTAAAGTTGACTACTAGCTTAAAAATTAACACGTCATCTACAACGTCTAAAAGATTACTCATAATAGTTACGTATAAATATATACTACGTTATATTTTGGGATAAAGCAAGTATAAGAGATCGGCATATATAGCTATTAGCTAGTGTGAGTGCATGCACACGAGTGGGTGGTTAATGATAGATGGGTTTATAATTTGAAGATTGAGGGAGAGATCTGCGAATGATGATTGGTTACAATGGACAAGACTGCACAGGACATGATCCGCGAGGTGAGGAGGAGCAAATTACAAAGCCAATAGTATATCTATGATCTATCTATCTATCTATCGAGGCAAGCAAGCTGCAGGGTAGGATAGCAGCTGGCAACTTCTCGGCGGGTGGGCAGATGCTTCGCTTCTGCTTCGTGCTCCATCGATCGATCGATCTGCTACTACCTACCTAACCCTGCTGCTAGCTAGCTGCTGGAACCCTAACTAACTAACTGCAACAACAACTACTGAACTTTACTTTAGGCGCCAATCGAATTGGAACGGGTAGCTAGCCTGCCGATCGAAATGGTGCATTCATGCATGCTTGGTTACACATGCACTCTAGATTTGATGGATATTCCTTAAAGGTTGACCGACAAAACTTATTATGCTGCTGGTTTTGATGTTCTTTTTGGTGTCTCTCAAGAAATATCTTGATCCTTATAGGCGCAGTAACTTAGCACTACATTAACGAGAAGATAACTCAAATAATGTACCAATTAACCGTATCAATACTGACCGATCAATGATGATGGGTGCATTAGCACATAAGACGACAAACTATGATCGATATATAAGGATGAGTAGCTCTCGGTTAGTAATTAACTAGCTAGCTAGGTGGCATCAATTAGTATATATCAACCGATGGAACAAGAGGCATCAAAGGGCATAAAAGTCTCTTTTGTTTAATCTGCTACCTATATAGTAGTAGTATGTGTATTTACTGGAGATTCCTCCTAGCTAGCAGTACTAGAGTCATGTTTAGGAGAGCTTTATATTATAAAAGGTAGCCAGGAAAAGATTTTGTAACTGCAATTTTTTAAAATCTGAACGAAAAGTTAAACTGTTTAGAAAAATTTTTAATTTTAAAAGAAACAGTAGCCGATAGAAACGGCCAGCGTACTTCCCTCGTTGCGGACAACTGAGACGGGTCTCGACGACCTCAAATCCCTAACTCAAAACCAAACAGAAAAAAGTAGTAAAATTGAATGAAAAAAGTGTCTAGTTGGCCACTGACATGGCTTCCAGCTAGCTGTACCTCACACGTGGGCTGTGGCAGATGTCAACGATAAACATCACCTAGTATATTGCTTGATATACATCCATCCAAGGAAGCGTAAGCAAACGGCTGCTAAACGGCTAGCATTGCACGAGCAGCAGCAACTGCATTGAGCACTGTCATCCATACAGATAGCTGGCCCTGTTGATCTGACACTCTCCATTGCTCTGCTCTGCTGGAGCCTGGAGATCGATCGATCCATGCGTGCGTGCAACTGATCCACATCAAGCCAAGCCACACAACTTGCTTGAGTGCCCCAACTAGCTACCCAACTTGCCACACATCACAATTCACAAGCCACTCCAGCTGCTGCTTAATCACAAGATTTTAATTTTTAAATTCACACCAAGAGTACATAACAATTAACATATATACCTCCTCGAGCCGTTAGTTCCAGCAGTGCGGAGTATCAGTGGGAGAGTGAGGCAGCTAAGCACTGCACCAAAAACTTCTGCCAACAATTCAGGCAACATTCTATACAAACCACCTGCTGATCAGTCATACATAGCTCAACCATTCCTCTTTCCATTGCTGTAACCATGAACAAATAATCCATAAACGACGACGACCGTCAACTGATGCTATGCTGCGTTATTTTGATCATGTAGGTATAATAGGAAAATGGAAATCAACTTGACTACTCTGGAGCAACAACTGTAGAGCTCTGCCTGTTCTTATATTCAGCAGGAAAGAAAAAGGTGTGTTTGTGACAGTTTCAAATGATTACAAACCCAGAACTATACAACTTTCACAGGGTGCATAAAAGAGATAAATATGAATTACTCCATGAAATTGATCGCAAACACTCTTTCATTCATGTTCTGAATCACCAAGGCCGCCACCCGTTCTTCCTGCTGGTGATCATCCTGAAATTTCTTTTATTCCTCTCCAGCCACACATTCCACCATTGAAGCTATCTCAAAAGCAAATACTTAACCAGTTTGCATTAAACAGTTGCAAACAACATGAAAACCCATCTTAGTTTTAATAGATTGTACTTTATTAACTTCAAGGCTTTCATTGCAACAACCAAAGCAGCGAGTCTCCCTCGGCCGCTAAGAAGCAGTTGGTTTAGTGAGACGACGATGATCCCTGTGCAAGACAATACAAATCCATTACTAATCTGATTAAAAGACTCTGGATCAGGTTATCACTAGGGACTGGGCACTGTCAGGCAGGCATTGCTAACAGACATCAAACGTAAAAGGCCTATTGATATCCAATATCTGCTTCTGGCCATTTCACAGCTCAACACAGCAGAGCATTGCTACAGTTCAGGAGGGAGGGAGGATGAGCTCATCATCTGATCCATTTGGTACCTCCATGAAATTCCATCATGCCTAACTGAACTACATCGACATGTAACTGATATCCCCAGTAACTGAACTGGCAATAGCATTCAAATGATGATGAAAATAAACAATCCGTAGATGTGCTTTTTTTATTAGCAGTCAAGAGGTGCCTACAAATGTTACAGGGCCAGGAGATACACAGCAACCCAGAAATTCAGTTATTTTCCATCATTTATTTCGATGCACTTTTCACATTCTCAATTCCCAAAACAAAACAAAAAAAGGGGAAAGGAAATCAATCACCACAGGCTTCTTACTGATAAAAAGGAGTTCAAACATGGGCTATTATGCCAGCAAAGACAAAAAGATCAGAATTTAATACCTCATGCTCATGTCCATGACCATGAGAATGGCCATCATGACCATCCCAAGGATGATGCAAACCCTGCAAGCATTATTATTTAGGAGTACTAAAAATAGATGAATCAAGATAACTCAAGATGGAGTTAATCGAAAGAGCATATTACCAAGAGAACAGCACCGTCCTGCTTAGCCCTGTAGAAAACCCAAAACCTGTACAGACACCACATCAGGTTATAAATGTAAAAAATATTGAAAACCCACACTGTTAAAAAAATAACAATGAATTTATATAATCATGCTGCCACGGTAAGCTGTTGGAGTAGAAGCTTAAAAGTAGGTTGCGAATGACTTCATTGAGAAACATAAGAAAACATCTGACAGAATAATAGAGTGAACAAAAGAACTAAGGACCTCATCATACTATCATGCATCTTTAAAGTGGACAAAAGAACTATCATGCATCTTTAAAGATTTGTGCTGTGAAATTGTGACATTCAGGTAGGCTGGCACCCAGTAGATCCTTCAGTGGCCGTTGGTGCTGACATCAAATTTGTTTAATCATCAGTGCTTGAGTGTTCAGTTCTCAGTGATTATTCAGTCCTCAGTGATTATTTGGTGATAAGTTTGATAGTATAAGCCATTTCTTCTAAGACCAGGTTTTTCCCTAATGTGCTGTTTGTCTAAAGTTCAATGTTTGTTACTGTAAACAAGAATGTGGCGAAATAGTTTCCACAATGTTTGCTTTTTGTGCCTAATGCTTACTCATGTTTCAGTTAAAAAAAGAAAAAGGATTACTCATGAGGAAGTCTAGCTGATGAGGATCCTATCCTGGTCCCCATTTGAGAGATCCCCAAGTCGGGCATCGAAAAACCTAGAACTACCTCTTGAATAAATTGCACACAAGAAACAGTTGAATCTGGGAGGAGAAGTCTCTACGGGGAGGGGACGGATCTCATCTGGGAGACGAGACGAGGAGGCAGGTAGCAGATTTGGGGGGGGAAATGGGCGAGGGATTGGGGAGCGGAGGAGGGAGAGGGAGCGCAGAGGACTTTGCCGGCTACTGTGTGCCAGCGTTTGTTGTGCGGGATGGTGTAGCCCTTGTACGTAGCTCTTGTCGTCCTCGGCTCGGCTAATGGGCCTGAAATAAAGGCCCGATAATTAATTGAAGGCCCACTATGTCCTAGCATACATCCTGGCAGACCGGACCGGACCGGCCCATTAGTTGTGGTCCCCTTCTGATCGAGGTAGTAGCGAACTAGCGCAATCGACCTTACATTTTCCAACAGGCAAATTTTGCTCTTAGAATATTATGATTTGCTAGTCTTAACACACTGTTAAAATGCAGTTCCTTGTTACGAAAATAGTCAATCTTTAGGGAACACACTGTTAAAATTTGCCTTTCCAAGAAGGTCCAAGTTTGTTGCGCTACCGATGGCTACATTTTTTCACAAAGGGCCCTGGTTTGGACCGGTCCACTACTAGAGGTTCTCAATTTCTCTCTTTTACATAAAAGCCCATGGCTTTGTAACTTCCAAAGCGTATCAGCCCCTTTCTCCACCGCCTCCCATCCACGTCGCCGCCGCCTCGCCGGTGCCGTGGCTTTACCGACCCTCTCGCCGCCGCCGCCTCCGCCGACTAATCCCATCCTCCACGCCACTGCATAAGGACGCCTTCTTCTTGGTGCGCGTCACGTCGTCGAATTGTCATCTGAGCTCTTCCTCTCCATCATCGCTGTCCCTGTCCTGGATTGCGCAGGAGAGGCTGCACGAGCGCACGGCGACGTCGGTGACCCGCATGCCGGTGTCGTACACCTCGCCGGGCTTCCAGTCCGTGGGAAGCACCTCACCGTCGCTACGCAGCCATTTCCCGCCGGAGCCGGCCGTCACCACGACGCGGAGCAGCAGCGGGCCGGTCGGCGCGCGCGACGTGGTCCAGACGCCCGGCGCGCCCTCGCGCCGCGTCATGTACCTCCACGACGAATAATACGACGACGACGGCGGCGGCGTGGCGTTCGCCTGCGCGATCTCGACGGCGGCGATGTCGGTCTGGCCGCCCTGGTACAGGAACCGGACGGCGAGGTGGGTCGGGTTCCTGCTCGCCTCCTCCACCCTCACCGCCAAGCTCCTGCTCTTCTTGTACTCGCAAGGTATCCTCCTGAAGTCCACCTCTAGCGTGTGCTGGCTCGTGAGCTCGTGAGCGGAGACGCCCTGCTTGGCCATGGCCGCGAAGGCGTCCTTGGTGATGCGAAACTGCAGCGAGCCGCCGGCTGTCCGGTTCATCTCCCCCTCCTGCTCCGGCTGCTTCGCCAGGTCGGAGACGACGACCTTGACGCCGTCCTCCCCGCACAGCCTCCGGTCTCTGCACCTTAACTGCATCTCAAACCAGCAGCAGAATCGATCAGCCTCCTCATGCTTGACGGATTCAGAGGATGCGTGTATGGATTAATTACTGGTATATAGTTTACTGAAAAGAAAGAAGAACAGAGGAGAGCAGAGTAGGTTACCTGGTAGCAGGCGCCGCAGGCATGGCCATGGCGGAAGAGGTCGGCGGTGACGGCGGCAACGTTGAGCTCCATTGGCGCGGCACCGAACCCGCAGGCGCCACCTGCATCCACGAAAACTTCGCTTAGATAATGATTCAGATGCACGAATCGGATTATGCATGCGTAGACTCCATAGGTAGGGTACTAGGGTTAGTTGAGGTGACTTGCCGGTGAGATGGGCGTGCGTGGGGAGGATGGAGACGGTGGAGTGGCGCCGCGGGGTGCACCAATCGCAGGAGTGGGCGGCGGCGGTGGCGACGAAGACAAGGTGGAGAAGAAGCAGCGCCACGACGGCGGTGGCTCTGTGGCAGAAATGGACGTCGCCGTTGGCGTCCATGGCTCAAATGTCCCAGCCACTACCAGTCTACCACTATTGCTGCAATATTATAGCCTCGCTATAGCAGTATAGCTTATCGAAGAGGCAAATGCGAGGTGGAGAGAGCTTGAGAAATGGACGATGAGAGTCACTCGTGTGTGATGGGGACATGCATATTCATATCATCAATTTCATCATGCTGCTCCAACTAACGAGATCTACTCCATATTCTATACAAGTTTAATTAATACTATATTACTATGCGGTTAATTACTCATATACTAGCATAGCTGAAAGCTGCCCGTGATCTCCAGCTAGCCGATCGATCGGCAGACTGCAGCCACGAGCCTATGTAATTTATGTAAGCTCATGTATCCCTTTCCTGCCCATAATTGCTACTGTACTAGCCGCTACTCCTACAATTTTATTCTCTCTTCCTTAGTTCCTTTCAAAACAAAACAATAGTAGTATTAATTTCATTTCAATTCAATTCAATTATTATATCCTCTTTTACTATATAGTCAGGCCACTTAATTAGCTTCTAGCAGGGCAATCTAGGATTAGACGTCAGTACACTTGTGATCACCTACTACTACACGACAATGCAAGCTCTGTGACCCGTGAGTGCTGGCAACACTGGCCCACTGCAGCTAGCAAACGAAGGAAATGTTCAGACACAACAAACAGGCGACCACATTACGTGTACAGCCCCCGAAGCTTAATTAATTAGCACACGGGCTGAACAGCTCCAAATGCCTGTGTGTTGGCCACCATCCAAAGAAGAATGAGAGGAATCTTTGGAATTGACAGGGATCGATGCATCACAGATTTTGCCAAAAGTCTCTTTCAGAGTCTAGTGTCAATGCAAGTGTGCTGCTAGTTTCCTCCTATCTAGTGTCACCGGCCACTAGATGGAATAATATCCTTGTGTGCTTGGAGGTATATATCAATTCTGTCTTTTCAGTTAATGGATCTTCTCCAGCCTGATGTCCTACTGTTAAGTTTGTGGTATTAACCTTCTTCATCTGTTGTGAATTGCTGTCAATACAAGCAGGGCAAAATAATTGCAGATGCAGGGAACCTTCTTTGGAGCACAACAACAGTGGAGAGGATAAAGATGAAACTGAAACGATGTGCCTGCCACGAAGTTGATGATTAGGTCTGCATCATTAAGACTACTTGAGGTCATCATATCATTAGTTAATTGGATTTGTAAATAGATCTTGGTTAGGCGATTGAGGCTTAATTATGGTCCTGGATGATCTGGTCGGTATAACATAGTGTCAACCCAAGATGCCAAATCAATGATCGATATCTGTTAACCCATAGCTGTGGACAGATATCATATGGATATGGGATTATTTGGGGATCAATATGAGATTATATAAAGAAAGAATGATCAGCCATGGAATGAACAATATACTCATTTGCTCATTTCGAATACCCAAAGTAGATGCTCTACGCCTCTACATGATAAAGCGTTGACGAGTCTCTGTCTAAATTTGGATTGGTAGGGAGGTATGGTGGTTGCTGGCTGATCACAAAGTTTCCTGTGTTGATTTCCTGAGTATTTTTCTTTTAGATAATGTGATTTCCTGCGTATACATGTGCTCAATCCTATACCTGGTAATCGAATGCAAATTAATTCCCGCCTTAAACAAAATCTGAAATAACCAATAGAATTAGAGGGCATCATGTCATATCTAACCTGTTGCTAGAGGACAAATGATGTTGCTTTATGGCTAAGAATATATTTTTTTCATGAATTAGCGTATCGTCCACTTCATCTAGATGCTCTTGGCAAGAAAAAAAAAAGAAATGTTAAGGCGTACCATCTGGAATTCTGGGACCATGCAAGCATACATGCATGCAGAAACCGTCAAGAAACAGAACAAAGAGAGACCCCGCTTGACAGAGCAGAGCTTTCTTCGTTGCCGCGTAACCTCCATTGACGACAAGCAAAGCTTCACGGGAGCAAAACATGTACAACTCTGCCTGCAAAAACAAAACCAGATGGGCCCTTGATTCAGCTTCTCAGACTGCACTGGGACTATGCTTGCCCTTTTTGCCAGGGCAAAGCTTGGGATCATCTGCATGCTTGCCACATACTCACTCAGTGTTTCAGTCAGTCAGTATTTGTTTCTGAATTTCTCATCTCTCACAAACTCGATGTCTTGTTTGCGTCTCAGTCTTATGCTAGCTGCTCATGGTCGTGAATTCAACTTATCTTTTGGCCAATTAATCGAATGGATCGAGGAGACGTTAACTTGGACGCAAATGTTGACTCCTTTTTGTCAGCATCAGATCAAAAGTAGCAGCAGTAGCAGTACAATGGTATCCGGCATGAATCTCCATTAGCTACCACCAGTTGCAGTCTAATACACAACCGGCCACACAAGCCTGAAAGTTTGGAGGTAGACATCCACTTCCTCTAATGTCTAATGCTCGCGCATATATATATATAGTGGCCTTAGTGGGGTACTTTTTCAACAAATGAACATACTGACTGCACTATGCGATCAGTGCCGGCCTTATATTTTAGACGGCCTGGATGAATTTCGTAACGTAGGCCCTCAAACAAAAAATACTTTTACTCGTAATATATATTTTTATAAATCATATATCGTCGAATGATGCGAATAAACATTATAAACACCTAAAATTACGATGTAAATTAATCAATAAGAACAAAACAAAATCCTAGCCCAATTTTCAGATTAAATAGATGCAAATGAGAAGATGAGAAGATCACAAGACCTCACTCTAAACCCTAGCCACGATGAAATAAGGTGTGGCCGCGTGAGAGTCGAACGTGAGGACGAACAATGACATTCTATTGGCTGGATTGTTTGGTGATGGGCCTCACACCGGCTTGGGCACTAGGCGATCGCACAACCTGACACCCTTAAAACGACCCTGTATGCGATGCGTGCCCCCATAGCGGTCTACTACGTTCAACAAGCATTCAAAAGATTAATACAAGCTGGGCCAACTTGTCAAGTCAGTGATAATGGCTCAGCCAATCTACTTGCTGACCGCCCTAAAGGTCACAAAGGGAGCCTTGGAGCAATTCGACAAACAAGGACGGCGTTTCCTCTAGGCCGGCACAGGGGACATCATTGGCGAAAAATGCAAGGTCAACTGGACAAAGACGTGCATGCCGACTAGGCAGGGAGGCCTCGGTGTGCTGAACATGGAGAAATTCATGAGGGCCTTACAACTGCGTTGGCTATGGCACAAATGGAAAGACCCGAGCAAGCCTTGGGTAGGCCTCAAGACGCCTTGTGACGAAGTTGACAAGACCCTCTTCGCTGCGGCAACAAAAATAACGGTGGGAGACGGAAAAACAACCCGCTTCTGGGACTCGGCATGGATCAATGGACACAGGCCAAAAGACATTATGTGTAGACCCTTGTTTTTACAACAGGAATCATTCATGTGTGTTGTACCATTTTCCTGGATCAAGTAGTCTGGTACAAATGAACTCATAGTTGAAATACCAAGTGCGCATACCCAAGTGTCGAGTGCGAATTATTACAACAATAGGCCCGAAGGCAATAGTTTTAGAACAAGGGACCAAACGGTTCGGAATACATCCAAAAGCAGAAATAGATAAGGCAGCGGATTAGAGGTGGCGGCAACGCCATTGTCACAGGCAACGACCGTAACTAAGACCTACTGAGCGTCCTCGTCATCGGCAACCTCCTGGTAGTAGGCATACGGATCCTCCGAAGCGTCATCTCTGACATCTGGTTGAGTTGTAAATTGCAAGGGTGAGTACCAACCGTACTCAGCAAGCCACCACAACAATAATGCATATGATAGAGGGTATTCCAAGGAGTGGCTTCAGGTTCTTTTGCGTAAAGCAAGTTTTGTAAATCTTTTCGCACGCCTAAGACCTAGCATAGACTGATCAAATTTTAATACCATAGTTTATTAATCAATGACGGTTCTGTCCACCATCCATTGTGATCCCAAGGATGGCTTCCCGCCATTGGGTCGTCATGGTTTTCTGGGGTCTACCCCTTCTCGATTCCCGAGAAGTGGATCCACCAGCATAAAAATCATCATGCAATATCCCATCCCAATCAGTTTAAGAATTTAGAGTCTAGCCAAGTGTAATACACGTCCCGATGCTCAATAACCGCGAGCACGGCTATTCGAATAGATTTGATTTACTCACACTGCAATAGGCCTCGTGTTTCCCCTCCCGTCTCACTCCCGGAGAAAACCACGAAATCGGAATTCAAATCCGAGCCCTAATCCTTCCAGTTCAATCTCTCAGGAAAAGTCCACTTTACCTTCCTCTTTGCTCGGGCCGATCCCCTCTCGGCCTGCTCCCTCCCCCTCCTCTCCTTCCTGGGCCACCCCCGGCCCAGTCCTTCCCCCCCTCCATCCCTCTCAGCCCCTTTTTCCTCTTCCTCCTCCCTGGGCCGCGCGGCTCGGCCCAGTCCGCCCCGGCCTGCGCGCCCCCCTCCCCGGTCACGTGCCCCGCACGCGCCGAGAGAGCGCCCCGCTCTCCTCTCTCACTCCCTCGCCGTTCTCCTCTCTCTTCCCCCCGTTCCATCGTCGCCGACCGCCGCTCCCGGCCCCGCCTCTGCGCGCATGCCACCAAGGAGAGCCACGCCCCCCTCCGCTCTTCCCCGTGGCTTTTCCCGTTTCGGCAAGGGGGCCACGCCTCTTTCTCTTCCCCATTTTTCTCTTTTCCCCTACCGGCCGACGTCACCGGCAGCCGCCGTTCGGTCACTAGCGCGCGCCGGTCCCCTCCCGTGCGGCTCCACCGCCTCTCTCCTCTCTCCGCGAACCGACCTCGCCCGCACCGACCTCCGCGAACCGACCTCGCCCCCCTTTTTAACCCTTCCGCTCGGCCGCCATTGCCATCCACTGCCGAGCTCCTCTCCTCTTCCGTCGTGCCGTGTCGCTGCCGCCCTAGCCATCTGCCGCCGCAGCCGAGGACGCCGAAGGGGGACCCCGGCCCTGTCGTCTTCCTCTCCCTCGGCCCGGAGCCGCGCCGCACCGTCCCCGCGTCGTCGGCCTCCCCCCGGTGAGCTCCTCCTCCGCGGTAGCTCCTCTTTTTCCCCTCCGCCTCCCTCCGTTCTCCTCGGATTAGGCAGCTAGGTAGCACCGTAGACCTCCTCCGGGCACCGCCGTGGGCGCCGCCCCTCTCCTCCGCTCCTCCCTCGGGTCGCCATTGCCGCCGTCGCCTCACGTCGTCGCCGGCCGCCGTCGCGCCTCCTCTCCCGAATCCGAGCCGATGGCTCGCTCGCTCTCTCTCCCCTCTCCGCTCTGGCGCTTTTCCCCCTTCTTCGGGCTCGCGCCGCGCCGCCCCGAGCCTCCCCGCCGTCGCCGCCGTCGACCCGGCACCATCCCCCTTCGCCCCTCCCGTCGGCCTCCGTGGCAGCCACGTCGGCACCACGCGAGCGCCGACGGCCTCGCTCCCTCCGTGCGCCCAGCCCGCGTGGACCGAGCCGCTGACGGGCGGGTCCCGCCCTAGCGCCACGCGGTATATCTCCTCCTTCCATGTATGAAATATTGCTTCTTTCCTGTAGTAGGGTGACACATAGATATCAGGAAGTATGCCGCAATCCCCAGCTGCTGCAAGTACGTGTGAGCAAGGCAGATGTCTAAGCTTGGGCTTCATGCGGCTACAACTGCAACCCCCCTTCGCATGAAGCACACATTCCTGCACAGCTTGAACGCGGTTGATGTCGCGCCTTCGCCTGTCCACACACATGATCTCGTACCTATGAACTTGGGTACCTTGGGGAATAACTTTGTGCTTCATAGCCTTTGCTATTTTATCTTGCATATACTTTGTCACCACACTCCCAAATACAATGTTGTTATCAACCATCGAAGGGGCAATTTTCCTGTATCTATCCCTGAAGTATGCCTGAGTGCCATGAAGGATAAATTCCACAATACCGACTAGTGGGAGTCCTCGCACTCCTCACATCACCCAGTTGTACACCTCGGCCAGGTTGGTTGTCATTATACCATACCGAGACCCGTCAGTGTCATACAACAGAGACCACTTTTCTTTCGGTTCATTCTCTATCCACTTCGAGAAATTATGTATGGATGATGCAGACCTTCTTCTCATTGTTGGCGGGTCATCATGTAGTGGACCAAGAGGTACTGCAGGATCGTCATCCTGTGGCCGACGAGATTGCTCGTCGGTTTGCTTTGTTGTTAGGTCATCCAACCTCCTCCACAACTCATTGAATTTTTTCTCTTGATTCTGACCACATAGCCTCTTAAATAGATCCATCAGGTGCTTGTTCTTGAATTGCTTGAAGAAATTGGCTCCCATATGATGCATGCACCACCTACTCCGAACATCATGCCACCTAGCTAGAAGTCCCCTCTCCGGCCAACCATTCTGCAGGTAGTCAATTGCCTTCAACATGCCCGCATGACGATCATGAATGAGGCAAACATTGGTCCTCATACGCACGACTTGGCAACGAACTCTCTCCAAGAACCAATACCAGCTTTCGGTGTTCTTACTCTCGACAAATGCAAACACCATAGGTAACACCTGGTTGTTCCCATCGGCTCCAATCGTCGTCAGTATCTGACCTCTGTATTTGCCTGTCAGAAAGGTTCCATCTATGCACAACACAGGGCGACAGTGCACAAATGCGTTGATGCAAGCACCCAGCGAGAAAAAGGCTCTTTACAGCGCGCTCTTGCTCGGGTCATTAGACGACGGAAAGGTCTGAAAGTCATAATAGGTATTGGGGTTTCTCTGAGCAATGGTACCTAACAGACGAGGCAAATTATCATAGGATGCTTCAACTGTGCCATACCTCATTTCCAAAATCTTTTGTTTCGCTCTCCAAGCCTTGTAGTAGCTTATAGTATACTTGAATTTGTTTTCAATGTGCCTAATAATGGAGTCCGGTTCAAAGTCCGTGTTACAAACCACATCGCTGTACATCTCACCGGCAATAAAAGCTGAGGTGATGTTGCGGTGATACTTATCAACCCCTGACAACCAACATGTGTGCTCACCAACAATGCTCACTTTCCAATAGTCATTCCATTTTCCCTTATATGCATGAACGCGCCACGGGCAATCATCCTTGGTGCACTTCACGTCATACACATAGTTCGTAGAGTTCACCACCCTAAACTCTCTATGCAAGGAGACCGCTGTAACGCCCGTTTTGTCGTGGCGTTAGCGGGAAAACTAATCTGCTAAAAACCCTAATTGCGAAAGTTTGCTCTGCGGTTGAGTCTTGTTGTGTGCCAAGGTCTCGTGTCTCCCCTCTCAGTTCAATCCCGGAGAAAACCGCAAAATCGGATTTCAAATCCGAGCCCCCAAACTCCTCCCCTCTTTTTCTCTGGAAAAGTCTACCTTGCCTCCCCTGCCCTCGGGCCGTTGCTCGCCCGGCCCGTTTTCCCCTTCCCTCCTGGGCCGCCTCCCGGCCCGCTCTCCCCCTTCTTCCCCGGGCCACCCGCTCGGCCAGCTTCCCCTGCTGGGCCGCGCTGTTTCGGCCCGGTCCGCACGGCCTGCCGCGCCACGCGCGTGCGTCGCACGTGCGGTGAGAAAGAGGGCACCTCTCTCTCTTCCTCCCGAGCCCTCTCGGTCTCTCTCTCACTTTTCCCTCTCTCTCCCGGAGCTCTCCCCCGCCGGCGCCCCTCCGTTCCCGTTCCCGCCAGTGGCCCCGCGCCCACACGCGTCGTGGCCGACCGCCACGACTGCCGCCGTCGTTAGCCCGGGGCCCCTGCGCCGCTGCCCCTGCGCCGCTGCCCCCGCGCCGCGCCAAGCGCCGGCGTCAGCCCGGCCCCGCAGCCTCTTCGCGCGCGCGCTGCCCAGAGGAGAGCCGCGGCTCCCCTCTCTCCCCGTTTTCTCTCTCTCTCTCGCAGCCTCCACCTTCCCGTTTCGGCAAGGGGGCAAGACCCCTTTTCCTTGCCCCTTTTCCCCTTTTCCGACCGGTGCCGACGTCACCCGGCCGCGTCGGCTTGTCCGCTTGCGCCGATTCCCCCGCTCCGCTTTGCCGCACCGCCTCTCCGCGCCCCCAAACCGACCTAGCGCCCCTACAAAAACCCCCCCTCCGCTCGGCCGCCATTGCCGCTCCCTTTCGCCGAGCACCCCTTCTCCACCGTGCCGCTGCCGCCGTCGTCCGTGCCGCTCGCCGCCGCACCGAGGACGCCGGAGGGAACTCCGGGCACCTCACTCCGGGGACCCTCGTCCCGGAGCCGAGCTGCGCCACGCCCGCACCGCCGCCCCTCCGTCCCGGTCACCGTCCCTCCCGCGGTAACTTTCCCCCTCTCTGCTTTCCGCCCCCCTCCGTGCTTCCGTGTTCTAGGCCGTTAATTAGCCGTGTAGGACCCCTCTTCGGCCGTCGTCTTGGCCGCCGTCCCCTTCTCCGTCCCCCCCTCCTTCCGCCCGGCGCCGTCTTCCTTTTTCTTTTCTCTCGCCGGCGTCGACCACCGCCGCATAGCTCCGTCTCCGGCCTTGTCGCGTCTCCGCTCCCCCTTTCGCGTCGTTGAGCCGCCTCGCCCCTTCTCCGGTGCCGTCCGACGTCGTTCTCCCCTCCGGCTCGCCGGCCCCCTCGCCGGAGCACGCCGCCCACCGCCGACAGTCCGCGAGCCGCCCCCTCCCAGGCGAGCTCCGCTCCCCTCCCGCGTGCCTACGTGGCCTCCGCGTGGACGCCACCTCCGCCTGCCTGGCCCCGCTTGACTGAGTCAAGCCGCGACCGGTCGGCGCCTTTCGGACCCCCGCGTGCTTTAGCCCG
>BDMV01000006.1:48432585-48447113 GCA_008326285.1 Oryza officinalis
TTTTGGAAGTGGAACGGAGTCAATCGGACGAACGGTTGAAAAGATATGAATTTCCGAAGATTAAAGGATTTTCTGGAATAAAGAAAAGGAATTAATAATTAATTAATAATTCCCTGTAAAGAAAAGAAGGAGGGACTGAATTTAGACTTCAATTCGGGCGACTAAAAGCAGCCCAAGGGATTGGAGTGGGCGCGGCCGAAACAATTGGGCCGGCGGCCCGAAGGGAATCGGCCTAGGCCGAGCAAGGGAGGCCGTTGGGCCCGGGGGGGCCGATGGGCCGGCCGATGGCCCAAAAGAGTTGGCCCACGGCCGATCGGCGCGCGGGAGGGAAATGGCCGATGGGCCTAGTGGCCGATGGGCCGGAGGCCGATAGGCCGATGCAGGCTGGCGGCCGAAGCCGACGACGGGAGCCGACGGGTAGAAAGCGGCCGAGCCGACGGCGGGAGCCGACGGGTAGAAGGCGGCCGATGCAGGCCTGGCGGGAGCCGACGGGAAGAAGGCGGCCGATGCAGGCCTGGCGGGAGCCGACGGGAAGAAGGCGGCCGATGCAGGCCTGGCGGAGCCGACGGGAAGAAGGCGGCCGATGCAGGCCTGGCGGGAGCCGACGGGAAGAAGGCGGATTAAGACGACGGCCGACGACGCAGAGCTCGGCCCGAGCGGCGGCGGTGGCGGCGGCGTGCTCCGGCGAGGGCGGCGAGTCGGAGGGGGCGGACGGCGTCGGTAGGCGCCGGTGGAGAGAGATGAGAGAGAGAGGACGAGTCCAAGGCTCGGATCGGAGCGGGACGCGACGGCGGCGGTTTGAGACGACAGCCGACGCCGACGGGGGAGAAACGAAAAAGGGGTAACGGCGCCGGTAGAGGGAGAAGGCGACGGCGGCCACGGCGGTGGCCGGAGGGGGTCCTACGGTTGGCTAATCGGCCTAAACCGACGGAGGAAAAAGAGAGGGGGAGAGGAGAGGAGGTTTACCGCGGCGGGGCGGCAAGCCGGGAGCGGGGACGACGGCGCGGGCGCGGGCGCGGCACGGCTCCGGCCGGGGAAGAGGGCGGCGGAGATGGGCCCGGAGCTCCTTCGGGCGCCCTCGGCTGCGGCGGCGGCGGACGGCAAGGACGGCGGCGGCAGCGAGGCAGAGTGGAGCGGCTCGGGTGGAAACGGCAATGGCGGCCCGGCGGAGAGGGGATTTGTAGGGGGTTAGGTCGGTTTGGTCGGGGGGGAAGAGGCGGTTCGCGGAGGTCGGTTTGGGGCGCGGAGAGGGGACCGGCGCACTCCGAGCGCTAGCGGCCAACGGCGGCAGCGGTGACGCCGGCCGGTCGGGAAAAAGGGGAAAAGGGGAAGAGAAAGGAGGCTTGCCTCCTAGCCGATTTGGGAAAGGGCGCGCGCGCGGGGAGAGAGAGAGCGCGGACCGGCTCGGGCGTGGACCGGGCCGAGCGGCCTGGCGCGGCCCAGCGGGGAGAGGCGAGGCCGAAGGGGTTGGGCCGGTGGCGGCCCGAGAAGGAGAGGAGAAGGAGGGAGCAGGCCGAGAGGGGCTGGGCCGGCAGCGGCCCGAGGGGAAGGAGAGAGAGAGATAGGCCGGGAAAGGGGGACAGCCCGGGTCAAGGGAGGTAAACCAGACTTTTTCTGAGGGTTTGATTTTGGGAGGATTAGGGCTCGGATTTGAAATCCGATTTCGCGGTTTTCTCCGGGATTGAAGCGAGAGCGGAGACACGAGACCTTGGCACACGACAAGACTCAACCGAAGAGCAAATTTTCGCAATTAGGGTTTTTAGCAGATTAGTTTTCCCGCTAACGCCGCGACAAAACGGGCGTTACAATATACTACCTCTGAATTTTAATACATAACTAGACATAGATTTGATCATTTATCTTATTTAAATATATCTTTTTTATCTTACAACTAGCTTGTACGTTGCTACGGAAAAAAGTAAACATACTATTATAATTAACTATATGCACTCAATTAATTGATGAGTCATTTTGTGCTAGGTAGATTAATTTGCAATTAACTAAGTTATACTCTATCAGAAGTAGGAATCATGTGTAGCTTCTAGACTGCCTCATCTCAAAATGACAAAAAAGCAATTAAGAACAATATACCTTGAGCAGCAATAATCAAAAGCGACGTGGCAAACAATCAATCCCAAATAAAATATGGCAAACAATCAACCCAAAGAAACTTGAATATACTATCAATAAGCAGAAATGTTTCTAAAAAGACCTGATCCTCAAATTTCACTGGTGGGAGACTTTGAATCTCTTCAACATCTAGAGTGTAGGGATTCGTCAATGATATTTGCGATTCTCAAAAGCCTTTTCTTAGAGGCAAAAACTGCAAAATAGGTTTTGGTCGCAAAAACTTTTTTTGATTGTTCAAAAAAATGGTTTTCGTAGTAGTGATGCAGCCATACATGATACATTGGAGAAAAAGATATAAGATATGACTGTTGGAGCACAACTGCCATGACTCCAAGCCAAGAGCGTGGTGAAGTGGCCGTCGTCTGTGGGCAATTGTGGTGGAGGAGTGTTATGTAATTTAGATGTCGCGCGTGGCTGCATCGCGTCACGGAGAAGAAGCTAGCAGCCCGAAGAAAGGAGGTCAAGGGTGTTCCACCTCCTACCCCAGATTGAAGGTGGATATCTTTGATTCAAGCACTCGCATGGTGCCTTGGGCCATCAAACCTCGTCCTTGAGCCACTACGGTGGCGCAGTTCCGAGGCCTTGCCCTCGAGCTCTCGTGTTGCTGCAGGCTGCCTCATCCTCTAGCACCAGCACCATTGTGTGCTCATCCGAGTACCCTCTGCGGCCGTAATTGTCTTCCTCATCCTCTTGTGCTCTTTCTCTTCATCCTTCAGTGGATTTTTCCTTGTCAGGTGATAGTGGGAAACAACGACATGCAGAGACAGGACGGGGATGGGCATGTGCGTGTAGAGGAGGACAGAGAGGAGTTAGCAACCAGATAGGAGGCACGAGAACGCTACAAAGTGGGTCGGGAGCAAACCATGGTGGTCGTTCTATTGTTTCACGTGGGCTTGCGCGATGATTGATCGCTTGCTAGGCTTGTTGTCGTGCGTGAGAGCTATGGTGAGAAATGGAACTGCATGTCGTTAGCGCGTGGGCGTAGAGAGAAACAGGACTAATCGGACTCATTTTGCGTGAGGATGCCGTCACAATCCTGACACAAGCGACAGAATGATGAACCAAAGAGGTGTTGAAAGCATATTTTTAGTAGAGAAGAGATAGAGATGTTTTTCATATAGGTCCACCGGTATTTTTTTGTAGAACTTTTTTTTCACAAAGTTGGGGAAGGTAACTACACACACAATTGGAGTGGTGGGCAGATGGATGAAACTCACCTTCTAGAATAATGAATCTCTATCTCTATTACTTAAAACATTCAAAGTTTCATGCTAGTTACAAGCGTAGTTACGTTAGTGCAATTTTAATGGAAAAAAACTGCCGAGCAACACATATATGGTCCCACCATCAATTGATTAATTTAACAAAGCATCGTTGCACAGATTTACAAGCAAGCTAGCAAGACAGGCAAAAAAGGGATAGCGGCACAATTAGAGAAAGGATTGCACAGACAACAACTAAGCTACTAGTGGCTTCAAATAGCAAAGTTAGATGAGTGACAGAGATATCATCGGAATTCTTGTAAGACGATGTGTTTTCGAAGTTCAAATCGTTGAGCGGATTCTACTCTCCGTTGAGGAGCTCACAATGAGCTGAGTCTTTTCCAACCCTATCCTCATGAGGTTACACAAATGTACTCCTCCTTTCACTAAGGGTATCTCTTCTCTTTCAGAGATGAGATCTGACCTTCACAAACTCCCTCAACACACCAAAAAAAAATCGGTGTCTTTAGATTGACTCCTAGCCGTTTAGATGTCCTCAACCACCAAGAGTAATAAATGTCACAAAGATTTCTTAGGGATGAATAGAGTGCTCAACAAATCTTCACGAAAGTTAACACCAAGCACTCAAACAAACTCAAATCAACCACTTTCACGCACACATGAAATCCAAGCTTGTAGATCGGTGGAGAGAAAGAAGTGAGAAGGCAAGGCTCAAAATGAATCTCAAATCAAAGCAAGCCAAGGGCAAAAGACTAGGAATGGAGCCAGCAACCCTAACTTGTGGGTGAAGGGGGCTATTTATAGCCATACCCTCAGATCTGCCCGTTGGGGACAAAGATTTCATTTTTTGGAAATTTCTGAAGAGTTTTCAAAAATATCTAAAAATCACCAGAGAGAAAAATAGCTTTCGGAACTTGCTACAGTACCTTCAGAGTTTGCTATAGTACCTTCAGAATTTGTAGAACAGTGTAAAATTCCAACACAAGCACAGTAAAAAACTGGACAAAATAACATTTTGAAAATTTTCAAAAATATTTTGAAAAAAATCCAAAAAACACCAATACCGAAATATGCAAACTCAACACAGTTCAGAAATTTCCAAAACACTTTGGAAAACTTTCGAAAAAGACCAGTATGAATTTTCCAAGATCAAAGCAGTTTGGAAATTTCTACAGTACTTTTGGAGTTTTCTTCGGAGTTTGCTATAATACCTTCGGAATTTTTCGAATAGTGTAAAATTTCAGCACGAGCACAACAGAAAACTAGGCAGAATAGAATTTTGGATATTTCCGAAAATATTTCAGAAAAATCCAAAAACACCAATACTGATTTTTTCAAGTTCACTGCGCTTCGAAAAATTCCAAAAAAACACCCGTACCCTTTTTTTAAGGCAAATACACTTTTTAAAAAAAAAATCTGAACTTGATTTTAGAAAACTCCGAAAAACTCCAGTACACAAATCCAAGAGAGAGAACCACTTCAACAAAGATTTTGATCACCAAACTCATCCCTAGATATCGAAGAAACATCCTACTTAATAGTATGGTTTTCCTACCAACTCAAGAGCAAATAGAAAAATTATACCAATACGAATATCTTTACATTATCTTCTTTCTTTGCCTTGATCAATGCTAATATGGAATTTGGCTTGATGTTCATCAACGAATCACATTCTCCTGACCTTCAACATTTCATCTTGTGTTTCTTCTTCACCAAGGGTTAATCCTCAGCAACTTGTGATATCCTATGACCTCGATTGGTTTATCGGTATTCAACCAAGCACTTGCTCCTTCACCGCTATGTCAGGTCCTTCGACGCCAAACCTCCGTTTTTCCTTCTCCTATGTATGGTCCATCGTGTAGCCAAATCTTGCCAACCCTTCACCGCATCTTGCCATCTTTCGTCACTTATAGTCTTGGATCGCAATGAAACCTCGTTGTATTGCATATTCTTCTTCATCATCTTCGTAGGTTTTTCATTGGACTAATCCCTTACTTATACACTCAATAAGCGTATTAGTTCTTTAATCGTTTGTCATCAACTAACCAAAATCCATTAGGGGCATAGATGCTCTTTCAAAGAAGGATGTAGAATAGATTCCTTATATATAAAGGGATTAAAATAAAAACTCGATTGGAAGCATATACTAGCTAGATGGGACCATAAAAACGATTTTAAAATAAACTCATGGACTTTCTTTAAAAGAAGTCAACAACGTACTAGTTGCATATAGGACAGTAGTAGTAGTATATACCAAAATAAGTGATGCATGCATGATCTAGTACTATAGCTATTGGCAAATTGGCAAATGCAATTTGTCGTCTAAAAATACGTACCAAAGATGCCAAGACTACGCATCCGGTCACTTCCCACCCTTTATAAAGCCATGAGCTCAAGTTGCAAGGTAATTAGATAACTCAAGTTGCTTTGCTTTGCATTGCATTGCTACCATGGGAACGCTCGCTGTGGTGGCCGTGCTGGCCACGGCCTTCGCGGTGGCCGCGCGCGCCGAGCAGTGCGGCCGTCAGGCCGGCGACGCGCTCTGCCCCAACTGCCTCTGCTGCAGCCAGTTCGGCTGGTGTGGCTCCACCTCCGACTACTGCGGCACCGGATGCCAGAGCCAGTGCTCCGGTGGCTGTGGCGACGGCGGCGTCGCGTCTATCGTGTCGCGCTCACTGTTTGACCAGATGCTGCTGCACCGCAACGACGCAGCAACCATGGCCAGGAACTTCTACACCTATGACGCCTTCGTCGCCGCCGCCAACTCCTTTTCGAACTTCGCCACCACGGGCGACGCCGACACCCGCAAGCGCGAGGTCGCCGCGTTCCTGGCGCAGACGTCCCACGAGACCACCGGCGGCTGGCCGACGGCGCCCGACGGCCCATACTCGTGGGGATATTGCTACAAGGAGGAGATAAACAACCGGAGCGACCACTGTGTGAATAGCTCGCAGTGGCCGTGTGCCGAAGGGAAGAAATACTACGGCCGCGGACCAATTCAGATCTCATACAACTACAACTACGGGCCGGCGGGGAAGGCCATCGGCTCCGACCTGCTCAACAACCCGGACCTGGTGGCGACGGACGCCACCGTCTCCTTCAAGACGGCCTTCTGGTTCTGGATGACGCCGCAGTCGCCCAAGCCGTCGTGCCACGCGGTCATGACCGGGCAGTGGACACCCTCCGCGGAGGACCAGGTGGCGGGGCGTGTCCCGGGCTACGGCATGATCACCAACATCATCAACGGCGGGAAGGAGTGCGGCCACGGCACGGACGACCGCGTCACCGACCGGATCGGATTCTACAAGCGCTACTGTGACATGCTCGGCGTTAGCTACGGCGCCAACTTGGACTGCTACAACCAGAATCCATACCCGGCTACGGCTACGGCTACGGCTACGGCTTTGTAAACCAGAATCCACACAGTGACCATGTCTGTTGATGTAACCTTTGTAAACCTTAATTTTTTCTCCAAAATCTAATAAACTCGGTTGGCGTCCTTCCGACGTCCCGTCCGTCCAGGCCAAAAAAATATTACCATTGCATTTGATCAAGACAGGAGTTAGTTGTCTAGTTTTCAGGCAACTGAAAACACCTCAAATTCCAGTCAAATTTTCAGACCGCCAGATTACATCGAGATCCGTGCGTAAACAGTTTCTCCTCCCACCCATGACCGCACGCACGCATGCATGCACGAACACATCCGTCAAGAGCTCGATGTATGCACCGCCATCCTACCGCGCCGCCCACAGCCCCACCGGCTGGCCGGAAGCCATCAAAGGCGCCGGCAAGGCCCTCAGGCAGGTCGCCACCCCCTGCCCCCTCTCTCTTCCTCCATATTCCGACGGCAGCGTCATTCCCCACGCTGCCCTCTTCCTCATCTTCGACGGCTTTCGCTGCTGAATTCGTTGTACGTTGCCAACCGTCGCCTCTTAACCCCACGGCCTCCCTTGCCGAGAAGATCCCATATGTACCAATCGATGCAGACCAAAATTTGAAACTATATTGTTATTTCTATATAAATTAGATATAAAGTTGTATATATTATTTTAATACATATATACAAGTTATATTATAATTATAGTATAGTTATAGTGAAATTATATAATGAGATTTGAAAGTTTTTTTACTTTAAAAAACTAGTGGCAGGTTTTTTAAGTTAGTCCCGCCTATGGTTATGTTTATGTAGAAAATACAAAATAAATAAATAAAAAATCACATTCCATTTCTCGTCATTTGTGAGATATGCAAGCATGATGTACTCTACTGTTAATGGTGGCAAAGTTGGTAATGCAATCTGTTGTTGAAAATATCAAAATGGCAACACAACACTTCCCCTCCCTCCCTAATCCCCTATATAAAGCCGTGCGCTCCCCCTTTTTCTTGCACGGACCACAGCAACTCACTAATTAAGCTAGATAACTTAATTTGCTTTGCATAATTGCATTGCCACCAGCCACCATGAGAGCGCTCACTGTACTGGTTGCCATGGCCACGGCCTTCGCTGTGGTCGTGCACGCTGAGAAGCGTGGCCTTCGCGGCGGCGGGGGCGTCGCGTCCATCGTGTCGCGCTCGCTCTTTGACCAGATGTTGCTGCACCGCAACGACGCGGCGTGCCCGGCCAAGAACTTCTACACCTACGACGCCTTCGTCGCCGTCGCCGCCGCCAACGCCTTCCCGAGCTTCGCCACCACCCGCAAGCGCGAGGTCGCCGCGTTCCTGGCGCAGACGTCCCACGAGACCATCGGCGGCTGGCCGACGGCGCCCGACAGCCCCTCCTCCTAGAACAACGGCAGCGCCGGCGCCGACTACTGTCAGCAGAGCGCGCGGTGGCCGTGCGCCGCCGGCAAGAAGTACTACGGTCGGGGACCCATCTAGATTTCCTACAACTACAACTACGGGCCGGCGGGGAAGGCCATCGGCTCCGACCTGCTCGGCGTTCTGGTTCTGGATGACGCCGCAGTCGCCCAAGCCGTCGTGCCACACGGTGATCACCGGTCAGTGGAGACCCAACTCCAACGACAAGGCGGCGCGGCGGTTGCCGGGCTACGGCGTGATCACCAACATCATCAACGGCGGCGAGGAGTGCCGAGTGCGGCCACGACGCGGACAGCAGTGTCGCCGACCGGATCGGGTTCTACGAGCGCTACTGCGACATGCTCGGCGTCAGCTATGGCCCTAACTGGACCCGTTTAACTCCGGACATGGATTTTCATCCCTCGAAGAAATGTTTCTCGTTACTTGTATGTCATATAAATAGTTATTAAAAAATTAACAACATAAATTAATATTAAATATATCACTCCACAAACATTTCATGCAAGACTAAATTCGATTTCTACAAATTGCAAAAAAAAATTAAATTAAAAATAATTATAGTTATATTTGTTATTTTTGTTATAACTTGTAGAAGTTAAATTTTAATTTATATGTTTGTGAAATGATATATTTTATATTAAGCTTCCTCCTAGCTCGCTCTAGATCATAACCACTGATTGAATAATGCTTTATCAGTGGTACCAACTACCAACATAGAATGTTTTTACATCGATGAATAAGAATTGATCAGAGCAAACGAATAACACAGTCAATAATTAGCACGCGAAGGCTCATGGAAAATATATTGTGCTTCCAATGGATCATAGTTGAGAGAGAGAGGTAGCTAGCTAGCGAGTGAGACAAGAAGCGTGCGTGCTTGCGTGGAATTATTCCCTGGATTATTGCGTCTGCAAGCTAGCTCGTATTGCGCGGCGCACTGCGGCAGCAGGGATAATCTAATGCACACATCTGAAAGCAATTAACCGATAATTAAGCAAGGAGATATGCATATGCTATCCTGATCGATGTAGGGACAGAGACAAAACTGACACCCACACAGAGAGAAAGAGAGAGAGGGAGAGCTCCTGCTGGGCCTTCTGGATGGCCCAACCAACCTTATTCAGGCTTCTAGATGGGCCGTACGGTATTTATGCAATTTAGCCCACTGAGCTTAATTAGCCCAACCAGCAGTTCAGCCCATTTCAAACCTTGCAAGCACCCGTACATGAGCAGCAGCCTGGGTAAGTACCAAATCTAGACCATTCATCTAGCACGATCGAACGGCTAAGACAGATTTGGTACCGAGCAGTATCACCGATCGATTCCACGCAGTACCATCGCCCGAAGGACATTTTCGTAATTCCCCGTAGCCTCAGTTCAGATCAGATCGGCTCCCAGCTTCCTTGCGGTGGCATCGATGGCGGGCTGCAGGATTCGGGGCGACGACGGGCTACGGGATCTAGGGCGGTGGCGTGTTGCGGGATCCAGTCGAGGGCGTGTGCGAGGCCGGCGTCGACGACGGATGGGGGAACCAAGCTGGCGTTGACGGTGGCGGCGGTGGCGGCGGGCTGCGAGGGATCCGGGCGCCGACCTCCGAGGTGCGCCGCGGCCGGCGTTGAGGGCGGCGGCGGCCTGACAAAGTGAGCTCCATTATAGCTCGTTCCCATCTTGCCCCCTCAGTTTAAACGGATGTTGGACAGTAAAAAAGCTCTCCGTACATATACCACATCCATCCTAAAATATAAAATATACAAGTAGTATTAGCTATTTACAGTGGTCAAATTTTATCTCAAATCATAAACATTTCTAAAGTATTATTTTGTCCTACCAATTTAACTTTTAACATATCTGTCGGTGTATAAAATATAACATACCCCTATGATTTAGAGAAACACTATGTAATCGTATAGAATACCTATACGACTACGGATTGTGGGTGGAGAATCATTTATCTTTTGGGCCTGGGTTGTGGTCATGTGGAATTTGTGGGCCAGTTTTCATCTGCTCTGGTAAGTTGAGTACATCAGATAGATATATTCAGAAGAAGTAGCAGCAGCATTCAGCATTTGGCAACTGTATTTGTTGCAGTTTGTTGCGTGCAACAATTGGATTAATTGATTGCACACAAGAAGAAGAAAAAGGAAACAAGAGAATTCCAAGAGATATACACATCGTACGTATACACAGCTAGCTGTCTGTGATGATGAAATTGTTTCTGCCTAGAAATTATATCCCAGACGCATCATATCATGCATATATGCATGGGGCGGGCTGTACCTAGCTGTGGAATGCGACCGGGCCGCTAAGTTTGATCAATCGTCAAAGCTGACCATGCATGCACGTACGTTCCATGGAAATGGAAACTCTGACTGACTTTTCTCTCTGTGTAACTGAACACATGATCATCCGATCTGATAGGAGGAGGAGACGTAATTTTTGACCAACACCATATATATATATATATATATATATATATATATATATATATATATATATATATATGTGTATATATTTACATATACATACACACATATATATAGTAAAATTAATTGAGACACTATTGTGTTTGGGCACCAAGATTCAAATGGAGTATATACCCAATTCAAATGAGTGTGAATTCTTTAAAAAATATTTAGGTATTAACATTAACTTCCTTACTAACTAGTTCAAACACAAGTTTGAACTGAATTTGAACATATTTTGTTAGATTTTGATTTTAGGTATATAGCATCCAAATATATAATTAGTTAGGTATGTAATAATGGATTGTAAAATAAAGTTGAATTTTTGTTGTTTTGTTATTAGGTATAGTTATGAATTAAATTTTTATACCTAGGTATATACTCACAATTTAAAATTTTTTAAAAAATTTGAGTGAATTTGTGTATTTCATACCTTGGAGCCGGGCGCAATGGTGCCCCATATGAGTATATATATATATATATATATATATATATATATATATATATATATATATATATATATATATATCCTGTGCACACAAGTCTTCTCGTGTATACACCGTGCATACCAACTAACAAATTTCACCAAAAAATATAGAAGTACTTTTAATAGTATTACATTTATAAGTAAAGTGTTAACCTCAAATTCATTATATTTTAGCCGTTACAAAAATGATAAAAATTCTAATAGTTTTGAGAGTATAAATTTATCAGATTTTTGTCTTTTTTGTTGCTTCCTATATAAATGAATTTAAAGATGAGACCTTATTACTACTAAAAGTACATGTATAAATTTTTTAGAAATTTTGGTGATATTTTTTAATTGGTGTACATGTACACAAGAAAGCTTGTATGGATAGGATACATTCACGCACACATACACAGACACACACATATATGTATGTATGTAAGTAAGTATGTATGTATGTATGTATGTATGTATACATACTGACGGAGCGTGAAGCCCCTCGCCGGGAGACCGCGCAGGCCCCCCTTTGCCGGTTCGGCCGGGGGCACAAGGTGAAATTCTTCGCCCCTGATCTGTAGGATCCCAGCGAGAAAAAAGGAAACGCGTGGATGCAGGCGATTTAGACAGGTTCGGGCCGCTAAGAAGCGTAATACCCTACTCCTGTGTTCTGGTAGATCTGAGAGTATGATGGAATCCTGAGAGAGTCCCCCCTTTTCTTAGGCATGGGCCTCCCTTTATATGGCAAGGGGCTACCACATGGGCCACGAGCTGCCTAAGAAAGAAGACATTCTTTTACATTTAGGGCTATCCTATCGCCGGAAGCAGCCTCTGACAGACGCCGCAGCACGCCTTCGCTCGGTCAGCCGACTCCTCCGGGTGACGCCCGTTTCAACCTTCATTAAATGGCGGACGACTTCTGTGTCTCGCCTGCACCGGAATCGAGAAAGCATCTGACCGGAGCTGACATACCAACTTCGGGAGTTGGCATACCAACTCCGGCTGAGAGACGAGAGACATAGGGCTCTCATCATTCCGACGGGACAGGGCGAGGCGTGCAGCAGGCCGCCTGGCGCGCGTGCGACGCATAGACATCCTGGCACCACCTAACCCGCGATTTGACCGGTCTGCGACCAGTCACTCTCCGTGACCGATGGATCTGGGGGACGGCTACGACGCCGTCCTGGACCGCCTGGCGGGCCTGCGAGCCCAGGGGCTCACAGGGGCCATGGTGTTTGGCGATTACCTTCGTCGCCGGATCGCGCCGCTCCGGCGACGCGCCCGGGGCGCCTGGGAGTACGCCGGGACCGAGGACCTCCTGAGGACTCACTAGGGGAGTAAGTGGGATTGGGACCCCGAGGACTTCAGGATGGTGGTCCAACGGGTCTTAAACCTTAGCTCCGTGGAGTCATCCCTCATCCCTCGGGGGATCCTCCCCCTCTGCAGCGACCCAGAGTGCGCCAACATTCTGGCCATCATGCAGGTGGTCGGGGCGTTGGGGGATCGGGCCCCCCAAGGCCACGATGGTGCGAGCGGTAGCCGCAGAGGGGACCAATCTACCCTCGGAGGGGGCCATGCTTCTGGGCCCCGCGGTGGGGGTTCGGGGGGTAGCCGCCTGCCGACGCCAAGGAGAAGAGGAAGCAGGAGGCGACCCCTCCTCCATCTCCTCCCCGAGGGGGCGGGGCGGAGCACGTCAGCGGCAGGCGCCCGGAGGACGCCGCACCGACGCCCCAGCCCGAGGGGGAACGGAAGAAGAAGCGGCTCCACAAGATGGGGGAGACCGAGCCGTGCAGGGGGAGCCTCATCACGCCCCCAAAGTTGTTGTTCAACCGGCCACCCCGCAGGTTCGACCTCTTACCCACAGCGGCGACACTCTCATTCCCAAACCCCCGGGCTTATTTTTACTTACCTCTTTCTGTTTCATATTTTTCTTTTGCCTCAGCGAGATCCCGTCCCGCCCCACGCGTCACTCCAAGGCCGGTCGGTCCGCGGGCAACGAGGCCGGGGAGGCGGCGACACCAGAGGCTCAGAGACGGGAGGCCAACCTGCAGGAAGCCACAGGCCGCCTACGGGTAGCTCAAGAGGCTGCTCGGGAGGCGGCCCGAGTCCGCCAGGCCGAGGAGGCTGTTCGGGAGGCGGCTAGAGTCCGCCGGGGCAAGGAGGCTGCCCGGGAGGCAGAGGTGGCGCGCGCGCACGAGGCACCGGCAGCCGAGCCTGCCACCCAGCTCCCCGACCTGATCGCGCCGGAGGCGGAGGCCGCCACCGAGGCGGCCCGTGATGACGCCGAGAGGGCGCACCCGGGGCCCGATGCCTCAGGCGGCGCTGCGGATGAGCCGGCCTCGGGAAAGGCCCCTGTCACGCCCGGAAATTTTCCCAAATTTCCAGACCATTTTGTGTATTAAGTCCCTGTCCAGGCATCAACCAGGGTACACAAAACGACAAATCAATAAATAGATCCAAACGTAAATAAAGCGATAAATACTTACAACAGAGGCACTTAGTCCTCACACCAAAAAGAAAACAGCAGCGGAAAGAGACGATCCTAGCGGGCTTCAGCTCCACTCCACAGGCAAACTCAACTGGGGTCTGAGCCTTGGTCCTCTAACTTCATCTTCAACTCAGAAGTACTAAACTTCTGAAAAGGGGGAAAAATAGCAAGATTGAGTACAACCACCGTACTCAACAAGCCACACCAATGATGCAGACATGCACAGGGGAGACAAAGGGAGGCTTGTGGCTATTTGCAGAAAAGCGGTTGAAAACCTTTATATTTTAAAACAGTAAAACAGTTGTTTAATTAAAGCAATATTAAATCTCCACTGAACAACGCTACAACCACGTTGAACAGGCCCAACCATTCCACCTGAACTACACCAGTTCATTAAGTCAAATTAATTAAACATGTGGGACTAATCACAGTGAATCTGGTCGATCGCCCATAACCGCGGGCACGGCTATTCGAATAGTTTTACTCTGATCAGAGGTGCGCAATTGTACCCACAAGACACGATTCCACACATGTTACCATGCCCCGAAGTATCACCACGATACTGCAAAGGGGGAAATCGTGACAAGACCTTTCGCTTAACTCCTCCTAACCAAGCGCACCACACCGCAGGTTTCGCCCCCACCCCTCAAAAGGCAGTGGGCAGCCCCCCCTCGTGCCTTGGTGAATCCGGCAGCCAGTCAACCGGTATATCCCCGGCCGAACCGACTCCATCACGCCCACCCTTTCCGGGGAACGTCGGCTAGGAAAGAGCTATGCTACGAGTCCAGCAGTTGCCCATTCTTGCTTGTGGTAAGCACTGTTATTCTTCCAGGGTTTCCCATGAACCGGTCCTTAATTGCCATGGGTGCGACCAGCAAAACCATGCACCCACAGCCCACCATTAAGTCATATTTTAGTTGGATAATTACGACCAATAAAAC
>BDMV01000006.1:48447213-48462473 GCA_008326285.1 Oryza officinalis
TCCCGTCTGGGCACGTGCCGAAGTTCTAACCCGTCGAAATGGCGCTCCATACGCCGCACCTCGCGGACGTAGGCGTCCATCTGCGGGTCGGAGCACCGGTACTCCTTGGAGACCTGGTTAACGACCAACTGGGAGTTGCCTA
Source organism: Oryza officinalis (assembly GCA_008326285.1). Classification (NCBI taxonomy): domain Eukaryota; kingdom Viridiplantae; phylum Streptophyta; class Magnoliopsida; order Poales; family Poaceae; genus Oryza; species Oryza officinalis. The sequence goes on from BDMV01000006.1 coordinate 48,447,356, forward strand.
GAACCAGGAGGCGGCGGATCCCCATTCCGGCCGCCACTCTAAGTCCCGCAAGGAGTCCCTCGTACTCCGCCATGTTGTTGGTTGCCTGGAAATCTAGGCAAACCAAATATCTAAGGATGTCACCGCTCGGCGAGGTCAAGGTGACCCCCGCGCCGGTGCCCTGAAGGGCCAGGGAGCCATTGAACTGCATCACCCAGTAGGTGGCGTGAGGCAGCTGCGAGGGGCTCATGTTGGCCTCGGGGGCGGAGAGTCCGAGATCTGGCTCGGGAGCCGGGGTCCATTCCGCCACGAAGTCGGCGAGGGCCTGGCTCTTAATCGCGTGGCGTGGCTCAAAGCGCAAGTCGAATTCGGAGAGTTCGATTGCCCATTTTACCACCCGTCCAGTACCTTCTCGGTTGCGTAGGATTTGGCCGAGGGGGTAGGACGTGACCACCGTGACCCGATGCGCCTGGAAATAATGGCGTAGCTTCCTCGAGGCTATTAGAATCGCGTAGAGCATCTTCTGAGCCTGAGGGTATTGGGTCTTGGTTTCCCGCAGTGCCTCGCTAACGAAGTAGACGGGCCGCTGCACCTTCCGGCGGGGCCTGTCCTCTCCGTTGAGGGCACCATTCCCGGGGCGCTCGTTGTCCGAGGGGCCTTGCCGGGCCCACTCGGCTTCTGTGCCGACGACCTCGGGGTCGGAGGGCATCGGGCGCGGCCTTCCCGCAGTGGCCCCGGGGCCTTCCTGGGGGTCGGGGGCATCCGGCGCCGTCGGACGAGCGGGCAGAGGGCCACATCCGGTCGTCAGGGTCCTTAGGCCGTCGTCCGGCTCGGGGGCCTCTTCTCCCTTCTCTATCCCGGGTCGGGTCGACACAGGGTGGGAGCGCGCGGGGCGAGGGCCGTTCTCGTCGCGCTCCACAACCAACGCCGCGCTGACTACCTGCGGGGTTGCCGCCAAGTAGAGTAGCAGCAGCTCATCGGGCTCCGGGGCGACCAGGATCGGGGGGGAACTGAGGTACACCTTCAACTGGGTGAGGGCCCGCTCAGCCTCCTCCGTCCAGGTAAACGGCCTGGAGCGCTTAAGGAGCTTAAATAGGGGCAGCGCCTTCTCTCCCAGCTTCGATATGAATCGGCTTAAGGCAGCCATGCATCCGGTGACGCATTGCACGTCCTTAAGCTTGCTGGGGGGCGCATCCACTCAATAGCTCGTATCTTCTCGGGGTTGGCCTCTATGCCTCGGGCAGAGATCAAGAACCCGAGAAGCTTACCCGTAGGCACATCGAACACACACTTTTCGGGGTTCAGTTTTATGCACGCGGAGCGGAGACTTTCGAAAGTCTCTGCTAAATCCGAGAGCAAGGTCTCTTGGTTGCGCGTTTTCACAACCAAGTCATCGACGTAGGCCTCAACATTACACCCTATCTGACTACCCAAAGAAATACGAGTAGTACGCTGAAAAGTAGGACCCGCATTCTTTAACCCAAAAGGCATGGTTGTATAACAATAAGTTCCTACAGGGGTAATGAATGCGGTTTTTTCCTCATCCTCCCTAGCCATGCGAATCTGATGATATCCTGAGTATGCATCTAGAAAACACAAAAGGTTGCACCCCGCGGTGGAGTCGACAATTTGATCTATGCGTGGCAGGGGATAAGGATCCTTAGGACATGCCTTGTTGAGGTCGGTGTAGTCGATGCACATCCGGAGCTTGCCGTTCGCCTTGGGGACGACGACCGGGTTCGCGAGCCACTCCGGATGGATGACCTCACGGATGAATCTGGCCTCCAAAAGCCGCGCCACCTCCTCGCGGATGAAGGCTTGGTGCTCCGGGGCCTGCCGCCGCACCTTCTGCCGGACGGGCCTTGCGTCCTGCCGCACGCCGAGACGGTGCTCGATCACCTCCCTGGGGACCCCGGGCATATCCGTCGGTCTCCACGCGAAGACGTCGGCGTTTGCCCGCAGGAAGAAGACGAACGCGTCTTCCTATTTGTCGTCCAAGAGACCACCAATCTGGGTGGTCTTGGACGGGTCGTCGCCCAGGGCGACCTCCTTCACCGGGACCTCGTCGCCTGAGGCCATCCACTGCCTCGGGGCGGGCGAGGCGGAGGCGCCGGGCCTCTCGTCGCCGCCCGCGGGCCTGGACACCGCGGCGAGGCAGTCCGTGCGCTGCTCCATACAAGCAAGCGCGACTTTGAGGTCGCCGTGGACGGTGATGGGGCCACTTGGGCCCGGCATCTTCATCTGGAGAGGTAGGCATAGTGGGTGGCCGCCATGAACTTCACCAACGCGGGCCTTCCCAGGACCGCGTTGTAGGGCAGATTGAGGTCCGCCACATCGAAATCCACACGCTCGGTGCGGAAGTTGGCGGAGCCACCGATGGTGACCGGGAGGTCGATGTGACCTAGCGGCCAGGTGTGCCCCGGCGTCACGCCAATGATTGGCTGGGACGGCCGGAGCTCCATCCCCAGGGCCTTGATGGCATCAAAGGCCGCGGGGGAGAGGATGTTGAGAGTTGCGCCACCGTCTATCAGGACGCGCCCCAACTTCACGTTGCAGACGGTGGGGGAGACCACCATCGCAATCTGTCCTCCTCGGGCAACGCATGGCGGGTGGTCGGTCTGGTCAAAGGTAAGGGTGACCTCCGAGTAACGCGCCCGCCGCGTCGCCTCATGGGTGGGGACTGCGGCCAAAAGCTCTCGCTTCATGGCCTTGAGGCTTCGGTGAGAAGCGTGAGTGCACGCTATCCCATCGACGGTGGCGACGGTGGCCTCGGGCCCCTGAAAGCCCAGGTCATCATCGCCATCGTCGACGTCCTCAGTGGGGGCTTTCTGCTTGGCCTCACTTCGCCAGTTGTCGGTGGAAGTCGCCGGGGCCTTGCCCTCATGGCGTTCCTGCCTCCTCTCCTCCTCCCACTTCCTCGTTCGCTCGGCCAAGCTTTTGACCGCGCGACAGTCGGCGAGGTCATGGAGGGAGGTGTTGTGCACAGTGCACCACCTATCGGCCGGGCGCTCTCTGCTAGGATCGCCGGCCTCCTTCTTTTTGTCGCCCACGGGCCTCCCCTTTCGGGAGGCCCGCGAAGCACCCTCGGCGGCGAGGACGTGACCCTCGTCGTCGAAATGGGCTGACCTTTTCTTCCTCCTCCTGTCCCGCCGCCCTGAACGAGCGGCGGACTCGGGGGCAGCCGGAGCCGCCGCTCCAGAACCGGAGGAGTTCCAGGTCCAGGCCTCCTCCTTGCGAGCCACATGGTCCGCGAGCTCGAAAAGCTGCGCGGTGGTCTGGGGCTCCTTGGAGGCGATCTTTTCGAGCATGCGGTTGTGCCGCACGCCCCCCCTGAATGCGTAGATCACCGCATGTGCAGGGATGCAAGGTATGGTGTTGCGGACTTGACAGAACCACTGGATGTACGAGCGGAGAGACTCATCGTCCCTCCGCTGTACAGCGTGCAAGTCCGCCTCTTCGCCTGGGCGCGGATATGTGCCTTGGAAGTTCGTGGTGAACTGCTGGCACAAGTCCTCCCAGGAGTGGACCGACGCGGGTGGCAGGTTCATTAGCCAACCCCGCGCCTGGCCCTTCAGGGCCATGGGAAAGAAGTTCGCCATGACCCTGTCGTCCCCCCCGCGGCTTCTATTCCAGTCGTGTAGATCTGGAGAAACTCAGCGGGGTTGACGCTCCCGTCATATTTTTCGGTGATGGTGGGCCGGAACCTCGGGGGCCAACGGACATTCCGAAGGCTTGCCACGAAGGCTCGACAGCCAGCACCGCCTACCGGGGACACGGGGGGCCAGCCCCCGTGACCGGAACGGAGCGGCGTCCCAGAGGAGGAGGCGCCTTCCGTCGCATGGGCGGCACGACGAGCGTCGCGCCGGCGCTCGATATCGAGCCGGGCGTCTGGACCCCATGCATATTCTCACGAGTCGGTGGCGTTGATGAGGGAACCGCGGACGAACGGCGGGTGTCGGCCGTCGCCCATCGTGCCCTCCGCCTCGATGACGTAGAGCCGGCGGTGCCAGCGCCAGGGGTCCCGGCGGCGGAAGACCGCCTGCCAGTGCCTAGGCGCTGCTGCGCCGTCATGACCAGGTTGGCCACGTCATCCAGCCAACGCTGGGCTGGGGTCTCTGGATCGGGGTCGACGGGCAGGTGACGCAAGAGCGCGCCCAGGGGCGTGCCGCCATCACCATAGGTGAGGCAACGGCGCACCCTGCCTTGTCGTCCTCCTCCGTCGCCTGCGGGCGGCGAGGTCGCAGATCCCTCGACTTCCTCAGGTGCCTTCTCCCACCCAAGATTCTGGCGGGAGGGGAACGACGGGGTGCGAGCCCGACGACGCGGGTTCTGCTCCCCGCCATCACTGCTGGCGCTCAAAGAAGGATCGTACGCCACTGCCTCTTCAGCCATATGGCTTACCTGGCGAAGCCTGGCGCACACAAAAGGAAATAGGGGCTCAGAAGAAACATGCGCGCGCCCCTGACGGAGCGAGGAGCTCCTCACCGGGAGACCGCGCGGGCCCCCCTTTGCCAGTTCGGCCGGGGGCGCTAGGTGAGGTTCTTCGCCCTCGATCTGAGGAATGTCAGCGAGAGAGGAAACGCACAAAACACGGGCGACGTAGACAGGTTCGGGCCGCTGAGAAGCGTAACACCCTACTCTTGTGTTCTAGTGGATCTGAGAGTCTCCAACAATACAAAGAGAGTTCAGTCTCTCGAGCGTATTGGCCCCAGCCCCTTTTCTTTCCTAGGCCTGGGCCTCCTTTTATCTGGCCACCGGTTACCACATGGGCCTCTAGCTGCCTTAAGAAAGAAAACACTCTTTTTACTATCAGGGCCAGTCTACAGCCGGAAGTGACTTCTGACAGGCACGGTACACGCCTCCTGCCCAGCTCGCCAGCTCCCCCCGTGGACGCCCGTTTCAACCTTCATTAAATGGCCAACGACTTCCTTGCCATGCTTGCGCTGAAGTCTGGAATGGATCTAACCGGGACTGACATACCAACTGCAGGAGTTAGCACGCCGGCTCCGGCTAGGGACGAGAGCCAGGAGGCTCTCATCATTCTGACGGGACGGGGCGAAGCGTGCCGCAGACCGCCTGTCACCACCTAACTCGCGATCTGACCGGTCTGCGACCGGTCACGCACCGCGACCAGTCACGGACCGGATAAGCGTGCGCTGCGCCGCATTAAAGGCGGCGTGGCGCGCTCGTCTGATCCGCTATAAATGCGATTAGGTGAGCCCTGCTGTGCTCGCCTAACCCGCACACGCGGCGCCAAAATCACAGGGGGTCGGGGCGCCCCGGCCCTTGGGGCCGAAACGGGAGCGGCCCGACCCCTCGGGGAGACAGAGGGAGGGGTGGCCACGTCACCCTCGGGCCCGACCCCCCCGAGGGGGTCGGGCCACGTGGGTGACAGCGGCTACTCAAGCCTCTAGTCATGATACCCCCGGTCCCATGTCACCGACAGTAGCCCCTGGCGTTACGCCAGGGCGAGCGCCCCCCTCGGGGGAAGCGCTCGAGCGTGACGCCACTCCTTAGGCCTGGTGACAGGTGGGACCGGTCCCTACAGGCGGGCAGAAACCCAACGGTCGCGAATCACGCGCGTCGGCAAGGGAAAACCGACCGATAATAATGAGCGGCCTCTTTAAGACCGCTACATTACTCGAGCAGCGCACGAATCGGGACGAGCCGGCTCGTTTCGCCTGGGGATATGATGATGGCGCTTTTCGCGGTCGGCGAGCGTAATTAATACGTGCACGATCTGCCTCATCTCAACCGCCACGGCCGCACGTCTGCCGCGTGCGCCGCAAACGGGCGAGTGGGGTTAGTGGAGGCGTGGGCGCGAGAAACGAGGGGGCAAGGTAGTGGGCGCGGGAAGCGAGGAGCCGAGCATAGCGTTGGCAAGGGTATAAAGACGCCGAGGAAGGTATTCGTTTCCTTCCTCTCGCCACTCTTTCCTTTGCCTCCGCCACTTGTGCCCCAACTCTTCGTTTCCTGTGCCCTACCCTTGCCACCGGCCGGGAGGTGGTCGCGCTGGGCGAGGGATGCCCGGCGCCACACTACCCGGGGCGGTCCGTCTTCTTCCTTTCTTTCGCAATGGCGGGGCTGGTCCCGCCATTCTCTACTTTCTTCATGGATATTCTGGAGTTCTACGATCTCCAGATGGCGCACCTCACCCCCAACGCGATAATGACATTGGCCATCTTCGTGCACCTGTGCGAGATGTTTATTGGGGTGCGCCCATCTCTCCGGCTGTTCCGGTGGTTCTTCACCGTGCAGCCGGTGTCGCCGCCGACGGTAGTCGGTGGTTGCTACTTCCAGCCGCGGGGGCAGGTGCTGAACCGCTACATTCCCTGCGTCCTCCACAAGAAGTGGGATGACTGGAAGAGCGATTGGTTCTACACCCCCCTCACCGGCGAAGCGCGCCTCCGACTTCCGAGCCGACCCCCGGCGCAGGCCTCCAGTTGGCGGGCGACGGTAGATCTGGGGGACGGCTACGACGCCGTTCTTGACCGCCTGGCGGGTCTACGATCCCAGGGGCTCACGGGGGCCATGGTGTTCGGCGACTACCTCCGTCGCCGGATCGCACCGCTGCAGCGACGCGCCCGGGGCGCCTGGGAGTACACCGGGCCCGAGGACCACCTGAGGACCCACCAGAGGCGCAAATGGGACTGGGACCCTGAGGACTTCAGGATGGTGGTCCAACGGGTGCTGAATCTCAGCTCCGTGGAGGCATCCCTCATCCCCCAAGGGGTCCTCCCCCTCTGCTGCGACCCAGAGCGTGCCAACATCCTGGCCATCATGCAGGTGGTCGGGGCGTCGGGGGAGCGGGCCCCCCGAGGACACGATGGCGCGGGCGGGAGCCGCAGGGAGGAACAATCTACCCCGGGAGGGGGCCGTGCTTCTGGGTCCCGCGACGGGGGCCCGGGGGGCAGCCGCCTTGCCGACGCTAGGGGGAAGAGGAAGCAGGAGGGTACTCCTCCTCCATCTCCTCCCCGAGGGGGCGGGGCGGTGCACGCCAGCAGCAGACGCCCGGAGGGTGCCGTGCCGACGCCGCAGCCCGAGGGGGAGCGAAAGAAGAAACGGCTCCGCAAGATGGGGGAGACCGAGCCGTGCCGGGGGAGCCTCATTGCGCCCCCGAGGTGGTCGTTCAGCCGACCTCCTCGCAGGTTCGTCCCCGCACCCACTGCGGCCGTATTCATACTCTCATCTCCCAAGGCGAGTTTTTACTCACCCGTTTTTTTTTGTCTCTGGTTTTTCTTCTACCTCAGCGAGATCCCGTCACGCCCCCCACGCCATTCCAAGTCCGGCCGATCCGAGGCCGAGGAGACGGCGACCACGGAGGCCCGGAGACGGGAGGCTGACCGGCGGGAAGCCGCGGACCGCCTCCGGGAAGCGGAGGAGGTTGCCCAGGAGGCCGCCCGGGTTCGCCAGGCTGAGGAGGCCGCTCGGGAGGAGGCCAGAATCCGCCGGGCCGGGGAGACCGCCCGGGAGGCAGAGGCGGCGCGTGCACGCCAGGCGGCCTGCCAAGCCCCCGACCCGACCCCGCCCGAGGCGACGACGACTCCTGAGGCCACCCACGACGAGGCCGCAGGTGTGCCCCTCGGGCGCGATGCCCTGAGCGACGCTCGGGACGGGCCGGCTTCGGGGGTCGCCCTCGAGTCCAGCACGCCGATCGGTGGGCCGAGCCGCGCGGCACCCACACCGAGGCGGCCCTCCCCTCTGCCTTCCGCTGCCCCGCTGAGCGCGGAACCCCTCCTGCAGGCGGAGCGGGCGGAACTCGACGCGGCGAACAGCACGGTGCTGGACGGGCTAAGTGCCCAGATGGAGGCCCTGCAGGCGGAGCGGGCGGAACTCGACGCGGCGTGGGCGCGCGTCGAGGAGGGGCGGCGCTCGGTGGAGGCCATGGTGGAGGCGGGCCGCAAGGCACACCGCCGGCACGCCTCACAGCTCGAGGCCCGTCGCAGAAACCTGGCAGAGATCGCCAGGGAGGTGGAGGAGGAGCGGGAGACCGCCGTCATCGCCACCGCCGTGCTCGACGAGGCGCGGGATGACCTCCGCCTCCAATATGGGAGCCGGGCGGTGGAGCTAGAGGAGAAGCTCGACGCCGCCCGGGGAGTTCTCGACGCCGCCGCTGCCCGGGAACGGCGGGCGGCGGAGAACGAGGCGGCGTCCCGCCANGAAGACACGCTCGCCGAGCGGGGGCAAGCCCTCGAGGAGGCCGAGGCCGTGGCGCAGCGGCTGGCGGACAGCCTGCTCCTCCGCGAGGCGGCGCAGGAGGAGCAGGCGCGCCGTAATCTGGAAAGCGCCCGCGTCGAGAAGGACGCGTTGAACCAGCAGGCCTCCGAACTCGAGGTGCGGGCAAGGGAGCTGGACGCGCGGGCGCGCAGCGGTGAGGCGGCCGCAGGCCACGGCGATCTGGCCGCCCGCCTCACAGCCGCCGAGGACACCATCGCCAAGCTGCAGGGCGCCCTGGACTCGTCCGCCGGGAAGGTTGAGGCCCTCCGGCTGTCGAACGAGGCGGGGCCTGGCATGCTTTGGGACGCCGTCTCCCGCCTCGACCACGCCGGGCGTCATGCGGGTATTTAGAGCGGGTGGTATGCAAAGTACGCCGCCAACCTGGGGGGCCTCGCCCAGCGCCTCTCGGAGATGGCCAGGGACCTTGAAAGGCTACCCGAGGAGATCGAGGAGACGGTTAAGTCTTCCTCAAGGGACCTTGCCCGGGGGGCGGTGGAGCTCATGCTAGCGAGCTACCAAGCCCGGGACCCCGACTTCTCCCTGTGGACGGCGCTGGAAGAATTCCTCCCCGGAACCGAGGCCAACGCGCGAGGCCAAGTCCGGGATGCCGCTAATCAAATCGTCCTCGGCTTCAAGGGAACGGCCCCTCGGCTCGTCTTCGCCCTCGACTCTGACGAGGAGGAGGACGACGACGACGGTGCCGACGACGACAGCGACGGCGAGGCCGACGACCCGGGTGCATCGGAGAGAGCCCCCGGGCCCCCGCGTATCTTAATTTTTGATTCCTTCATCTTCTAAGGCCTTTGGGCCAATGCTTGTATAACTGACTTCATCTTACCTGCAATCAAACAAGATTTTAATTTCTATGTTAGTTATGTTTGCTATATGCGCGTGATAAGGATGGCTTGTGTCGCGATCCCTTTGCATCTTTGGCTTGAGCGAAGGCTCGTGCTCGGGCCCCAGCCTCAAGCAGCGCGGGTCGGAGCTAGTGCCATGGGGAGATTCGCATGTTGAGACTGGCCAGGCCGGGAGCGCGGTGACCGAGGGTTATGGGGACCCGATTGTGGGCCATTGCCGATTCCCCCCCGGAGTTCACCGTGCCTCGGGGCACGGCTTGGTTCTAGGCCCCGTTTGGCGGTTTAGACGACCCGGGCTGCCGAGGGCAAGGACGAGCGTGAGCAGACTGACTCAAGTCAAGACTTTTCAAAAGGAAACGATAACACAGGCGCAGTCCTTAGAAAATTGAAAATGCTTGTTATTGAAATGCTAGGAAAAAATTAAACAAGTATGTGCATGTGGGAGCCCCCGACCAACCCTGCGTGCCCGAGGGGGATGCGGGGTTGGCCTGAGCCCGAGGTACGACACCCGACCCCCTTATGGGTAGAAGCGGCGAAGATGCTCGATGTTCCACGGGTTAGGTAGTTCTGTGCCGTCGCCCGTGGCCAATCGAACCGAGCCCGGCCGGGGGACGCCGACCACTCGATACGGACCCTCCCAAATTGGTGAGAGTTTGCTCAGTCCAGCACGCGTTTGGACACGGCGTAGGACGAGATCGTCGACGCAGAGTGATCGGGCCCGGACATGACGCTGATGGTAGCGCCGCAGGCTTTGCTGGTAGCGCGCGGCTTGGAGGGCCGCGCGCCGCCTTCGCTTTTCCAGGTAGTCGAGGTCGTCTCGGCGAAGCTGATCTTGATCAGCCTCGCAATACATGGTGGCCCGAGGGGACCTCAGGGTGAGCTCGGATGGGAGGACCGCCTCCGCGCCGTAGACGAGGAAGAAAGGCGTTTCCCCTGTTGCTTGGCTTGGGGTGGTTCGGTTCGCCCAGAGCACCGCTGGCAGCTCCTCAATCCACGAATCGCTATACTTCTTGAGGATGTTGAAGGTCTTGGTTTTGAGGCCCTTGAGGATTTCCGCGTTGGCGCGCTCCACCTGGCCGTTGCTTCTGGGGTGGGCGGGTGAGGCGAAACAGAGCTTGATGCCCATGTCTTCGCAGTAGTGACCGAAAAGCTCACTGGTGAACTGGGTGCTGTTGTCCGTAATGATATGGTTAGGCACCCCGAACCGAGCAGTGATGCCCTTTATGAATTTTAGCACCGAGTGCTTGTCGATCTTGATGACCGGATAAGCCTCGGGCCACTTAGTGAACTTGTCGACTGCGACATACAGATACTCAAACCCGCCCGGGGCCTTCCTGAAGGGACCCAGGATATCTAGCCCCCAAACGGCAAACGGCCATGAAAGAGGTATGGTCTGCAGGACCTGAGCCGGCTGATGCGTTTGCTTGGCGTGAAACTGGCACGCCCTGCATCGTCGGACCAGGTCCGCTGCGTCGTGGAGCACCATCGGCCAATAGAAACCCTGGCGAAAGGCCTTGCCGACCAAGGTGCGCGAGGCGGAGTGGGCTCCGCACTCGCCTTCATGGACATCGACAAGAAGCTCGACGCCCTGTTCCCGAGGAATGCACTTCAGGAGGACTCCGTTGGCCCCGCGCCGGTAGAGGGCCCCTTCCACCAGCACGTAGCGCTTGGAGATGTGATTGACACGTTCACTCCCTTCGCGGTCCTCGGGTAGAGTCTGACCTTTGAGGAACGCCTGGATCTCAGCCATCCAGGCGATCAATCTTGGGGGGCTGGGCTCGGCCCCCCGGGTCCCGAGGCCTGGACTCCGACGGGCCTCGGGGGCCGCGCAGGCGCGTCCATCTCCCCTAGGGGGTCGGGTCGCGCCGACGGCTGGGCTAGCCTTTCTTCAAAGGCGCCCGGTGGGGTCGGGGCTCGCGACGAAGCGAGCCTCGAGAGTTCGTCGGCGACCGCGTTATCCCATCTGGGCACGTGCTGAAGTTCTAACCCGTCGAAATGGCGCTCCATACGCCGCACCTCGCGGACGTAGGCGTCCATCTGCGGGTCGGAGCATCGGTACTCCTTGGAGACCTGGTTAACGACCAACTGGGAGTTGCCTAGAACCAGGAGGCGGCGGATCCCCATTCCGGCCGCCACTCTAAGTCCCGCAAGGAGTCCCTCGTACTCCGCCATGTTGTTGGTTGCCTGGAAATCTAGGCAAACCAAATATCTAAGGATGTCACCGCTCGGCGAGGTCAAGGTGACCCCCGCGCCGGTGCCCTGAAGGGCCAGGGAGCCATTGAACTGCATCACCCAGTAGGTGGCGTGAGGCAGCTGCGAGGGGCTCATGTTGGCCTCGGGGGCGGAGAGTCCGAGATCTGGCTCGGGAGCCGGGGTCCATTCCGCCACGAAGTCGGCGAGGGCCTGGCTCTTAATCGCGTGGCGTGGCTCAAAGCGCAAGTCGAATTCGGAGAGTTCGATTGCCCATTTTACCACCCGTCCAGTACCTTCTCGGTTGCGTAGGATTTGGCCGAGGGGGTAGGACGTGACCACCGTGACCCGATGCGCCTGGAAATAATGGCGTAGCTTCCTCGAGGCTATTAGAATCGCGTAGAGCATCTTCTGAGCCTGAGGGTATTGGGTCTTGGTTTCCCGCAGTGCCTCGCTAACGAAGTAGACGGGCCGCTGCACCTTCCGGCGGGGCCTGTCCTCTCCGTTGAGGGCACCATTCCCGGGGCGCTCGTTGTCCGAGGGGCCTTGCCGGGCCCACTCGGCTTCTGTGCCGACGACCTCGGGGTCGGAGGGCATCGGGCGCGGCCTTCCCGCAGTGGCCCCGGGGCCTTCCTGGGGGTCGGGGGCATCCGGCGCCGTCGGACGAGCGGGCAGAGGGCCACATCCGGTCGTCAGGGTCCTTAGGCCGTCGTCCGGCTCGGGGGCCTCTTCTCCCTTCTCTATCCCGGGTCGGGTCGACACAGGGTGGGAGCGCGCGGGGCGAGGGCCGTTCTCGTCGCGCTCCACAACCAACGCCGCGCTGACTACCTGCGGGGTTGCCGCCAAGTAGAGTAGCAGCAGCTCATCGGGCTCCGGGGCGACCAGGATCGGGGGGGAACTGAGGTACACCTTCAACTGGGTGAGGGCCCGCTCAGCCTCCTCCGTCCAGGTAAACGGCCTGGAGCGCTTAAGGAGCTTAAATAGGGGCAGCGCCTTCTCTCCCAGCTTCGATATGAATCGGCTTAAGGCAGCCATGCATCCGGTGACGCATTGCACGTCCTTAAGCTTGCTGGGGGGCGCATCCACTCAATAGCTCGTATCTTCTCGGGGTTGGCCTCTATGCCTCGGGCAGAGATCAAGAACCCGAGAAGCTTACCCGTAGGCACATCGAACACACACTTTTCGGGGTTCAGTTTTATGCACGCGGAGCGGAGACTTTCGAAAGTCTCTGCTAAATCCGAGAGCAAGGTCTCTTGGTTGCGCGTTTTCACAACCAAGTCATCGACGTAGGCCTCAACATTACACCCTATCTGACTACCCAAAGAAATACGAGTAGTACGCTGAAAAGTAGGACCCGCATTCTTTAACCCAAAAGGCATGGTTGTATAACAATAAGTTCCTACAGGGGTAATGAATGCGGTTTTTTCCTCATCCTCCCTAGCCATGCGAATCTGATGATATCCTGAGTATGCATCTAGAAAACACAAAAGGTTGCACCCCGCGGTGGAGTCGACAATTTGATCTATGCGTGGCAGGGGATAAGGATCCTTAGGACATGCCTTGTTGAGGTCGGTGTAGTCGATGCACATCCGGAGCTTGCCGTTCGCCTTGGGGACGACGACCGGGTTCGCGAGCCACTCCGGATGGATGACCTCACGGATGAATCTGGCCTCCAAAAGCCGCGCCACCTCCTCGCGGATGAAGGCTTGGTGCTCCGGGGCCTGCCGCCGCACCTTCTGCCGGACGGGCCTTGCGTCCTGCCGCACGCCGAGACGGTGCTCGATCACCTCCCTGGGGACCCCGGGCATATCCGTCGGTCTCCACGCGAAGACGTCGGCGTTTGCCCGCAGGAAGAAGACGAACGCGTCTTCCTATTTGTCGTCCAAGAGACCACCAATCTGGGTGGTCTTGGACGGGTCGTCGCCCAGGGCGACCTCCTTCACCGGGACCTCGTCGCCTGAGGCCATCCACTGCCTCGGGGCGGGCGAGGCGGAGGCGCCGGGCCTCTCGTCGCCGCCCGCGGGCCTGGACACCGCGGCGAGGCAGTCCGTGCGCTGCTCCATACAAGCAAGCGCGACTTTGAGGTCGCCGTGGACGGTGATGGGGCCACTTGGGCCCGGCATCTTCATCTGGAGAGGTAGGCATAGTGGGTGGCCGCCATGAACTTCACCAACGCGGGCCTTCCCAGGACCGCGTTGTAGGGCAGATTGAGGTCCGCCACATCGAAATCCACACGCTCGGTGCGGAAGTTGGCGGAGCCACCGATGGTGACCGGGAGGTCGATGTGACCTAGCGGCCAGGTGTGCCCCGGCGTCACGCCAATGATTGGCTGGGACGGCCGGAGCTCCATCCCCAGGGCCTTGATGGCATCAAAGGCCGCGGGGGAGAGGATGTTGAGAGTTGCGCCACCGTCTATCAGGACGCGCCCCAACTTCACGTTGCAGACGGTGGGGGAGACCACCATCGCAATCTGTCCTCCTCGGGCAACGCATGGCGGGTGGTCGGTCTGGTCAAAGGTAAGGGTGACCTCCGAGTAACGCGCCCGCCGCGTCGCCTCATGGGTGGGGACTGCGGCCAAAAGCTCTCGCTTCATGGCCTTGAGGCTTCGGTGAGAAGCGTGAGTGCACGCTATCCCATCGACGGTGGCGACGGTGGCCTCGGGCCCCTGAAAGCCCAGGTCATCATCGCCATCGTCGACGTCCTCAGTGGGGGCTTTCTGCTTGGCCTCACTTCGCCAGTTGTCGGTGGAAGTCGCCGGGGCCTTGCCCTCATGGCGTTCCTGCCTCCTCTCCTCCTCCCACTTCCTCGTTCGCTCGGCCAAGCTTTTGACCGCGCGACAGTCGGCGAGGTCATGGAGGGAGGTGTTGTGCACAGTGCACCACCTATCGGCCGGGCGCTCTCTGCTAGGATCGCCGGCCTCCTTCTTTTTGTCGCCCACGGGCCTCCCCTTTCGGGAGGCCCGCGAAGCACCCTCGGCGGCGAGGACGTGACCCTCGTCGTCGAAATGGGCTGACCTTTTCTTCCTCCTCCTGTCCCGCCGCCCTGAACGAGCGGCGGACTCGGGGGCAGCCGGAGCCGCCGCTCCAGAACCGGAGGAGTTCCAGGTCCAGGCCTCCTCCTTGCGAGCCACATGGTCCGCGAGCTCGAAAAGCTGCGCGGTGGTCTGGGGCTCCTTGGAGGCGATCTTTTCGAGCATGCGGTTGTGCCGCACGCCCCCCCTGAATGCGTAGATCACCGCATGTGCAGGGATGCAAGGTATGGTGTTGCGGACTTGACAGAACCACTGGATGTACGAGCGGAGAGACTCATCGTCCCTCCGCTGTACAGCGTGCAAGTCCGCCTCTTCGCCTGGGCGCGGATATGTGCCTTGGAAGTTCGTGGTGAACTGCTGGCACAAGTCCTCCCAGGAGTGGACCGACGCGGGTGGCAGGTTCATTAGCCAACCCCGCGCCTGGCCCTTCAGGGCCATGGGAAAGAAGTTCGCCATGACCCTGTCGTCCCCCCCGCGGCTTCTATTCCAGTCGTGTAGATCTGGAGAAACTCAGCGGGGTTGACGCTCCCGTCATATTTTTCGGTGATGGTGGGCCGGAACCTCGGGGGCCAACGGACATTCCGAAGGCTTGCCACGAAGGCTCGACAGCCAGCACCGCCTACCGGGGACACGGGGGGCCAGCCCCCGTGACCGGAACGGAGCGGCGTCCCAGAGGAGGAGGCGCCTTCCGTCGCATGGGCGGCACGACGAGCGTCGCGCCGGCGCTCGATATCGAGCCGGGCGTCTGGACCCCATGCATATTCTCACGAGTCGGTGGCGTTGATGAGGGAACCGCGGACGAACGGCGGGTGTCGGCCGTCGCCCATCGTGCCCTCCGCCTCGA